>VZSC01004244.1:93126-115667 GCA_013398225.1 Steatornis caripensis
GGGGAGAGGGGCTGGGGGCGCCGGGCCCCGGGACGAGAGGGCCCGGGACGGGGGCGGGCGGAGCGTACCGGGAGGTGCGGGCGCGGGGCCGAGGGCGGTAGCGGTTGAGGAGAAGGCGCGGCCGCGGCCTGGGCCGCTGAGGGGAGGCGCGCGGCGGGCCCGGCCTCCCTTGGCGGGGACGGGCCTTGCCCGTGCGGGGCCGCTGGGACGGGAGCCGGCAGGGCCCCGCCCTCGACCGGCCGGGCGGGGGGAGCGGAGCGGGCGAGCCTCCCCGCCGGGCCTGCTGACAGATGGGCCGCGGGNGAAATTAAGAATGTGGTTTTAAAACAGTTACACGCCACTACATGATCCCTCCTGCACCCCAAGTATCTTGGAATACCCTTACTGCTGGAAATCAAGGTTTTCCCTTCAGCACCTGCACATCCACCCCACATGTATCACTCACGTTGATCCAACAGCTCTTGTACGCCTCCAAACTTCTTCTTAAAAAGAACAGCTATGCCTGCACCCATGCGACAGTCCTCACTGATGCAATGAGCCAATGAGTCCGTTTGGGGGCATGAGAAAAGGTCCCCCTTAACATACTTGATCTGGAAAACACCACAAACAGAAGGGTAAATAAAAATAAGCTAAGAATGCGGACTCGGGTAACAGAATACTCAGATAACGGGGAATCTGGCGAGCCTGTACAGTAAAGAGTGCAAGGCATTGAATTTAAGATGCAGTTCACAAGTAAATGAGTTGGCATAAATTACGAACCCAACACACACATCTTTTCTACAAGACCAGTTAAGAGTATCACGTGCCAGCTCAGCAGTTAATTTTACAAACTCAATGCTGAAAAAGGAAAATTATTCAATAGAGAGTGCAACTAGATTAGTGCACATCTTCAGCATACTATCAGCGTCCCAGCGCTGGACATCCCCACGCATTTCGTTAAGCAGGTAAGGTCTGTGGTGTTGTACAATATCTGCATCACTGATACAAGCACAAAAGCACAACATATCAAGCAATATGAGCCACTTTCCTCTAAAAAGCTACATGGTATAGCCAGCTGCCATGTTATCTCAGGGGACATGAAGGTCTCTTTTACAGAGACACACATCACAGCAGTAACCCACATAACCCATTTTCTACGCACTCTCTCCTCCTGATCGCTGGAGAAGTGGGCAGCCATGATAACGTGGCCAGTGGTGGAGCCTCCTGTGGCTGGAAAGATGACAGAGAGAAAAACAGAGTTAATAGGAACCCCAAACTACAGAATAAGCTGGTGAGCCAAAAAGCACAAAGCTGACCCGACTTTATCTACGGACAGCTAGGACAATAGAGACATCCCTTGACCATAGCAGAGCAGGAGACCAGTACCCCTGAATAGTGTGGCGCAAGCCTTCCCACTGCAGCCCCACAGCTCCAGCCCCTGAAATGCAAGGAGGCCCCAATCCAGGGTCACCACCCAACTGGCACCCACAGGCCTTCTAGCCTCCTCCAGGTCACCCCTACCCCTTCAGGAAACCCTACAGCAGGCCACACCCGCGGACACAGCGTGAAGAACAACCCGCCTGGCCGCGGCCTGCGCCACAACGACCCTGCCGAGCGCTGCGCACATCACCCAGCCCACACCCCACTAAGCCTTAGCGCCACACAAAAATGGCGGCGGCCGCCGCTGCCAACCTCTCTAGGCAGGCAGGAGGAGCGCCCTCTCTATGATACTCGCCGAGAACATTCCGAAGGCCAACCTACCGTCGCCCTGGCGCATGCTCAAGACGCTGAGAGGCGGGGCCTAGATTTAGGGGGAAGGGGGGTGGTGTGGCAGCCGGCGCTTGCGCATTGCTAGCCACGGCGGTCCTAGGAGGGGCGCGCGGTGGCTGGCGCGCAGGCGCAGTAGCCGGGGGTGGGCAGGGCGCGGGTGGGCGGTGCCTGGCGCTAAGGGCCGCGACGAGGGAGGCGGGGCCATCCGGAGCGGACGCCGCCGTGCGCCTGCGCCGCCCGTGCCCGCCCCCTCCTTTGCCTTTGTTCGGGGTTGGGCGCCATTTTGCGCGGCGGCTGAGTGGAGGCGCTGATTGGGTTTCGGGGGCCGGTAGCGGAGCCAATCAGCGCGGGACCCGAACCGGGGGAGCGAGGCACGGTGAGTGCGAGCAGCCAATATGGAGCCCCCGAGCGCCGGCCCCAGCGCCGGGATTGGCGGGGCCGAGTGACCAGTCAGGAGGCCGCTCGCAGGGCCGGGGCCGGCCGGCCGGGCACTGGGGGAGGCGAGGGGACGGGGCCCGGCTCCTCCGGGGNCCTCCCCTTCCTTCTCCTCCTCCTCCCCGCCTTGCCCGGGGGAGGTGGCGGAGGCCGCCGAGTGCGCGCCGAGGGCAGGTCGCTGCCCCCCTTCCTCTTGCCCGGGGCTGCCGGCGTGCCGGTCAAGCGGGTGTGCGCGCTCTCCCCCTCCCGCCTCCCCCAGACGCACCTGGACGCCAAATGTCGCCAGCAGCGCGCTCCTCTGTCAGGACAAACCGCCCCTTCGCTGGGAGCGAGGGGCCCCGGGGCTGGCCAGCTTTCTGCTCCGGGAGCTGCAGGACATTGCCTCGTCCGCGCTGCTCTGCCCACTGAGAAAATCCCCAGGTCTCAGGCTTTCTGCAATAAAATGTGAACTCCCTGACTTGCATGTTTGATAAGGAGGTCAGAAACAAAATCTACATACCACGTCTTAGTGTGGCGAACAGCGGGAGATAAGACTGGCCTGTCTGTGCTGTTGTTTAGTTAAATCCTGCCTCTGGCTTTGCGTGGGCGTCTGTCCTCTGCTGGTGTCCTTGGAGGACAACGATCGTCTGGGTAGATTGACAGGGTCTGGGGTAGAAACATCAGTTTAGTAACGTTGCTTCAGGATGCGACACGTTTCAAAATTATGCTTTCAAGCTAGCTCAAGTCCTGGCACAGTTTATCATACTAGTTTGTTCTTAGCATAACTTATTTGCTGAGGGTACTGTTCTTGATGTAGCTTCTATAGCCTCATGTATATATGTGCGTGTGTGTATATGAATATATGCTGACAGAACTAGAACACAGAGTCATTTTCAGTGCAGACAAGGGCCTAGCGAGGAGGAGCTGACTGGTGAGATCAGCTGTGGGAGGAGCATGCCGTTGAGGTAGATCACCGATCTTTAAAATTTAACTTTGATACCGTAGCGCTGGTGCTCTGTGTTTTAATGAAGGGAATGAAATAATTCCTTGGAGGACTCTGATCTGGCACACGTAAAATCTGCGGTGGGTAACTTTGGCTAGCCACAGCTGGTGCAGAGAGTCAGGATTACAATGCTGCTAATATTTTAAGTAAATAAGACAGGCTTGATACCGGGATCTGTGAACAAGCATTTCCAAGTAGAGGTATGCCTGTGCTTGGTTATTGGTTGTGGCGTTAAGGAAGCCAGAGAACTCTTGGCAAATGCAGTTTACTGGCATGCTGTGCTTGCTGTTGAAATACTTGCCTGAAGAAGGAAACGTGGGAGCAACAGCCCCGCAGGCATTTAGGGCAGAAATTAAGTATACAGTGCAAAATTGAAATGAGAACCTTGGTAGACAGCATCATCTTTATGAATATTTATCTTCTTTTATTCTGTCAGGCTGTGGAAAAACTGTTACTAAATGGGCCAAGGATCAAGTTAAAATAGCAGCAAAACGTAGTGCCTTTCAGTGCTGTGACTCAGATTATCTTTGTGATATCTCCAGGCTTAGTGTCATTACATCGTTACTCTGAACAAAAGATCTGATAGGGACTGAGAAGGCTCCTACGTTATTATGGCTGAGTATTATGCCCCCTGTAATGAGTGTGCTTCTGGTCTGTCATGATACATACTGGTTAATCATTTATTTTTGTAGGTGAGTGACATTCGGTGTTAAGGACCAAGAAAACAACAAAATGTAAGATCCTTGCGTGTTTTCTTGGGTCACAGTGAGGAGTAAGGTGATGAAAACAATGAAGCATTCTTAAGATAAATGCAAGACCCTGAAGTACAAAGGATGTTTTAAAGCTAAAGAGCAGGAAGTGTGAGAGGTGTCATTACAGCAGTAACCACAGCAACTGCTACAGTTTAAGTTGTGACTAAATTTTGTGTGTGTTTCTTAGAAAACTGAAGGGGCCTGATTTTTTTTTTTGTTGTTGCTTTAAACTTCGAAGATTCAAGTTATAGGCTGCTTTTTCACTTATTAGCAGGTACTTGTTCAGTCATAGCATAAATCAAATACCTCATTAAAAGTAATAGTAAGAATTCTTCCCTTGCTGATCAGCTGAGAAGAAATGTGATGGAGGAGGGGGGAATGGAACTGAGTATTTTATTTCAACAGTGTGTTCTTCATATGTGTAGGCAAGGGTCCAAGAAATGAGAGGCAGTAAAAGGATGGAAGCAGTGAGAAGTCTGCTGGCTATTTTCAAAATATATGAAAGTTGGAAGAGAAGAAAGAGAGATGAGGAGGGAGTGCTGCATAGTTGGGGAAGGAGAGAGTGTTTCACTTAGCTTTGTTGAATTCTTGAAATGTTGTTTGGTTTTGCACCTCGACTTTCTATTTTGCGAGGTTTTTTAGTGATAACACCCCTTTCCTCCACCAATATGCAGTGTGGGCAACTGTCTATAGCCCAGAATACACAGACTGGAGGGGTAAAATGCATAGAGAAACGGGTTCATAGCTACTGTTTGATTCGCCAATGATAACGACAGAATTGAGATTGACGTGCTTTTTGCTTCTCGTTCAAGTTATGTGTTCTTGAAATTATAATTCTAGTTTTGTTACTCAGNCCAGAATACGCAGACTGGAGGGGTAAAATACATAGAGAAACGGGTTCATAGCTACTGTTTGATTCGCCAATGATAACGACAGAATTGAGATTGACGTGCTTTTTGCTTCTCGTTCAAGTTATGTGTTCTTGAAATTATAATTCTAGTTTTGTTACTCAGTGAAAGTAAGGTCACATTATGAAAGAGATAGGTCCTTGATTAAACAGCGGCTCTTACTGTGTGATCCTGACCTCAATGTCAGCAGATGGTTTGCTTTTCAGCTATTGTAAGATAATACTGATCCTCAAACCTTGGACAACAATCACATGCTTTTTTAACTTGTTTTGCCAGATATACAGACTGAGGTGTGCCTTGTACCGTATTGGAACTGAAGCGCTATGGAGCAGTACACAGCAAATAGTAACAGTTCCACAGAGCAGATCGTTGTGCAGGCTGGACAGATTCAGCAGCAGGTATGGAAGATGATAATGGGTGAGCTGGCATTGCCATTGCGGAGTTACAAATCTTGTACTTTTCAGAGTTTCTCATAGCCAGCAAGATGTTTTGTGATGCTGTCTGGATGTGTGCTTACTGACTTCTGTCACCTGATTAGCGGTCAGTGATCTGACTTGACTTGAAGTCAGAATAAATATGTTTTTTAAAATATAAAATTATTAAAATTGCAGGCATATGGGTTACCAAATTTTAGTGTAGCAGGGAGTTTGCAAACTGGCAGTGAAGTAACAAATCCTTTCTGAAAGTAGAATATTAATACAGAATATTAATACAGTCAGTTGTCCACAGGGAACAATGGAGATTCCCTGAAAAACTGAAATAGGTTTTGTTCAAGCTCACAAAGGCTTTCCTCGGCCTTCTCAAAAGTATTTATTGACATCCTTTGTTTTAGAGTTACAGGTGGATCAAAACGAACACGCAGTACAGGAATTGCAACAAAACGTGTAGCTTTGGATGAATTAACCCATTCCAGAAAGAAGTTTCTAGTTCATGTTATAATGTGCAGATGAGTTGGGCTGGGTTTTTTAAGGGCTTACAGATTTTTGCTGGTGTTAAGTTCATCCGTTCAGATACATCAAATGCATTTTCAGATGAGCTGTGCTGGTGCTGAATTTTTGTTGCATCTTACATTTGTTCTAGTTCAAGGCAAGCAGAGTGTCTTAGTTTGTCATGCAAATGAATGAGCCCACTGGGTTATGCTTTCAGTGAGATACGTTGCTTTGTTATCAGCCTATTTGATAGTGGGGAGCAGCTTCTTCCATTGAATTTAGTTGAAGTTGACTTTTTCAGTCAGAACAAGATTGTACTTGAGGCTAAAAAATTACATACTAAGAATTATCAAAAATACCTGCTTCCAGCAGATAACCAAAGATATATTTGGTTTTATTAAGACTTTGTAGGTAAAAGGGAGGTAAGAACACACCTTGGGTGGCTGCATTTTTAGTATGTGCTCTTAAAGCCTCTGTTGTATTCAACATGAAATGTTTTTCTAAAATAATCTTAACAGGCCTGTTGTAGTACAGCTTTTAGTAGAGAGATGTCCTTCATCTCCCAAATGCTAACGCAGTTAACACAGATTATTTTGGGACTCTTACTAAAGAGGCTAAAGATAGAAAAGGCTTTTAGATTTAACTGCTCTTGCAACCTCTCAAGATTGTCCTTCAAGGTCAGTGGTGGGAAGACATCGATGCAGGGATGACATAGGTGAAGCTTAGACTGGAGTCATCTGTGCTGCTTTTCTGTGCAGAAAGGAATTTATTGTAACTAACAAGTCTGACAAAATTCAGGAACCCATTCACAGTAAGAAACATGGGCAGTGAAAGGAAACATTAAGCAGAAAGGTAGCAGGCTGAAACACTGGAGGTGAGATTTTAAGTTCTGCAAAATACTCTCTCATGTTCTGTGCAAGTGATTTTGGTTGGGGATATTGAAGCCTGTCTGTATCATACGCAGTTTTATTGGTATTCCATTCTTAGGTTTTCTAAATGTATTCACATTCCTTATCTTCCAAGAGCAGTGTGTATGAATTTTAAATTCACCCTCTTCCAGCAAAGTGTCATTGTCTCTTGTCAGAGCTGTGCATTTCCATGTTTCAAGCTATTCCTGTTCCTATTCCCAGCAGCAGGGTGGTGTCACTGCTGTCCAGTTGCAGACTGAGGCCCAGGTGGCATCCGCCTCAGGCCAGCAAGTCCAGACCCTCCAGGTAGTGGTGATCTCTCTAATTGTGTTTGTGAGCACTGCATGACTCTCACCATCGCCACATATCTAATGCTGTGTTTTTTCCAGGGTTTGAAATAGGAACAGGAAAATTTGTTAGCAGTAGCATCTGTCCTTTGTGCTAACTGTAGGGTTTTCCATGAAGAGCATGGGATTATAGCTTTTCATTGGATCTTAGGTGCATGCCAGAAACCCCGATGCATTCATGAATTCCTGCTGCTGTAATTCTGAAAGTGAGTAGTGATTGAAATGGGACTTAAAAGGAAAAAACATCAATATAAGGAGGTAACAGTCAAGAGTTATAACCAAAGATTTCCTGTAGTTTCAAGCAGATTAGATTTCTGACATCCACTGTGAGTAGTTGTGTGTCTTCACTACGTGAAAGAAAGAGAGGTGGTGGATGACCCATGAGTTTGAAGAGTTAAACTTTTTTATCTGTGATTAAAAAGGGCGCCTGGGGACATAATGGCCTAGGTGGGATTGAGGGATCTGATTCCGTATTGATGTGTGAACAACACAGGGAAACCCAGGGAAAGTATGTATCCTAACAGTAAATACAACACAAATTGGAAGGAAATGCAAAGTTATTTCAAACCCTGATTTGTTTTCAATGTGAAATATTTTCTGTCTTGCAAACTTCATTTCATTAGCCCACCTAGGAGGCTTTTAAAGGAGTTTATAAACCCTGGATAGCTGTAGCAGTTCAGTAGTGCGTTGTTCACTCAGTATTTTGGTTTTGTTTGGTGTTTAATTCTTCAGAGGAGGAGAGTTCTAAGAGGCTAGAATGGTCTTGCTGGGTATAAAGTTGAACACAGCATTTTTTATGTTCAGAGTTAAAATACGAGAAGCTGGTTGACTTGAATTGCTTGGGTCCCTGTGGCTTCCTGGTCCTTGTTATGTGCCCCCCTCCCCACTTCTTTTTTTTGGCTTGCTCTAATACATTAACAAGAATCCTGGAATGTATAGTTTTTCTTTCTGCTTATTGGATATAGTACTGCTGACTGAGCTTCTCTGTGGCTGACATGAGCATGCTTGTCTCTCTGTGTTGTAATTCAAGACAAGTACTACCGATTTGCGTTAGGGACTTGTATGTGATCGTTACAAGGTTGAGGAACAGAACAGCGTCGCAAGGGTATTAGGTGACCTGTAAAGTCGCAATATTCTGTGTAGGGTGTTGATCACTGAGGTGCGACTGTGGTTGTTTTGATGGATGTGTTAGCATGTAATTCACTAAGGTATTTGAACTTTGCAAAGTGAAGCTTTGTTTAGGTAGTTCAGTATGTGCTGAAAATCTGTACTGATGTTTAGCCTGGTGTTCTGCAGTGGTTGAAGAGTAAGCATTCACTATTGCATGTTCTTGACATTTACAAATAGAAAACCCAAGAACTTGGTGACTTTTTATCATGTTGCGTTGCTCTTGTTTCTAAACAACTCAGACGTGGTAAAGGGTGATTACCTAGTTCATAAGACTCATTTCACATTTAATCCGTGGAGGTATGGTATTTTCAAGGATACGTTTTGGGGACTTGTCAGGTGAGGATGTTTAAACAGCGAGGTTTTCCCCTTGCTTTGCTTTTCATTGGCCTTTTTCCTAGTGACCAGAGGCATACCTGGTCCAAGAGTCTAGAGCCTCTTGTGCCGAATTTATAAATCTGCTGTAAGCCTTGCTGGGCCAAGAAGTGGCTGCTGCTCATTTTACTTCACTCTTCCTAACTGAACTCCATTTGTGTTGTTAGGTTTATAATTTCACTTAATAACCATGAAAAGGTTCTTGAAGAACATTGCATGCCGTATTTCAGTTAGGAAATGGAAATGTGCTGAGCATGTAATTGCAGAGAGTTGAAGCTGCCTCAGAATCTCTATGTCAGAATAGCTTATTTAGAGCTTTCTCGTTAGGAGCCTCAATTAAAGATTAGTAATAGTGATGTGGCTAATGAAATATCTTTTATTACACTTTGCTGTTGGGCTGTGCGTGAAGGTAGTTACTGTGTCTGGAAAAATTAGCCATGCTTTATTGCAGTTGGACTTGGAAGTTTTGGTTAGACTGCATCAAAAAAAGATTATTTACTAAATCCAGTAGCACATCATGGAAAAAGTTCTAGAAACTAAAGATACTTGATGCTGATTATGAACCCAGGTTAGTGAGTGTTGCTCAGTTTCTCTGGTCACCACATTAAAATAGGTAAGCATTTAGCCTCATGTGGTAGCCACTTCAGTTTCTGGCTTCGGGTCACCAGACTTTTTCATTGTTCTGTTTGTTTTTTCTCCCGTTTCCTAGGTCCAGGGTCAACCACTAATGGTGCAAGTAAGCGGAGGTCAGCTGATCACATCAACTGGCCAGCCGATCATGGTGCAGGCTGTGCCTGGGGGTCAGGGCCAGACAATCATGCAAGTCCCGGTTTCTGGAACACAGGGACTGCAGCAGGTGAGATAACCCTAGTTTTATTTAAGATAAATTGCAGAGAATGAACTGTGATGTTCTCGCCTTGTCAGATAGTATGTTTGCCTCAGCACTCTTAAAATAAACTGGGCACAGAAGGTTGTCCTCCAGCCGTGGATCTGACACTGAGCTGTGTGTTAAGAATGCAACGAAAATTCTTTGTGTATTTGAGTTTTGTATTTTATGGGATGGTGCAAACCTTTTAAATGAAGTCTATTAAAATACAGCAGGAGTTGGTCCGGGTTGTTTTTTTTTTTCTTATGTTTATTTTAACTGGCCCTTGCAGTGTAGTTGATGATCTGGCACCTACTCAATTTATGGCTCAGAAAGAGGATTTGTTTTTTTTCCTTACGAAAGCTTCTTGCAAGTAACTTGTACTTGAGTGCATCTAATATGTGATGGCTGGAGGTGAATTTAAAACATTTCCATTGCACAGAGGTAATACTGTAGAAGGTATAGAAGATGGATTTTATTAGAAGCCATTACTTTGAAATACTCGTTTAAAAGACAGTTTTTAAATTGAAACAAGTGCTCAAAGTGTGTTCCTCAAAAGCAAAAACAAAGGGAAGAACTTTGGCGTAATGGAAGCATTCCAGTGATTTGAGAATGAGATTTAAGAATTAAGTTCAGCACAGTCCAGGAAGGCACATGATGTCTTGGTGTTTTGAGAGGTTTATTTAGTGTTTATTTAAAATTTCTTTTGTTGAAAGACAGTATATTTTGTGTTAGGTTCTTTACAGTCTGCTTGATGGAGGAAAATCCATACCTGGGTTTTTAAGCACAAACTTCAAACTGTATCCCAGTTCTTCTTTTTCAATCTAAGAAGTGTTCCACATTGGTGGAAAGACTTCTCTGCAAAGACAACTTTGATATATATCCAGGAGTACTTCTGTATGCTGGATAATTAACACTCTACAGATACCTTAAATCTTAGTACTCTCTTTTTTTCTTTCACCTGAGTAGTATTATTCCTGGTTTCATGTGAATAATTTATTTCTTTTGACCGTTTTATTGTGTGAGCAGTGGCGAACTGCTAGGGCATAATGACACTAGCATGTTATGGTTCCTCTGTTCTGTATGGTTGTGACTGCGTGTCACAGGGAGGAATAAATTAAAACTCTTTAAAGTGGAAAAAGAGAAGATTCAGTGCTTTCTTTTTCTTTGCAACAGTAAATCATCCTCAGAGATGATTTGGTAATGCTGAGGCCAAGGAGGGAGAAATAAGAGGCGTAGTTAATGTTCCTTTCTGACTCTTTCTTCCACAGATTCAGTTGGTCCAGCCAGGTCAGATTCAGATTCAAGGTGGGCAGGCTGTGCAGGTACAGGGGCAGCAGGGCCAGACCCAGCAGATCATTATACAGCAGCCACAGACTGCAGTTACTGCTGGCCAGACACAGGTAACTGCACCAGCATGAAAGGGTTTTCTTGAGAGAAATAGGAAGAGAAACTTGACAAATGACTTAAGGTGTGGTTAAGTAAAAAAAGGGGGAAAAAAAAAAAGAGGCATTATTAATATTGAGGAGAACTTGAGCATAAATTTCATATTTTTGTAGAGTTTTAATACATAACTCTGGGGCAGAATAAATAGATTGCATGTTTTTATCCATTGTGTTTCTGTATTTTATTGGTTCATGGTTGGTTTTGTGTATTAGTTGAAATTGGAAAACATGAAGTATTGCTAATTTCATTCTTGCGCCATTTTGTGAAGTAGTCTAGTCATACCTGATTCTTTTGTTTAGGACCAAAATTAAATTTCTGAGCAGAATAGTTCTTCCTTTAACATATTCATAGAGAGACAGGAAACCTGGAATTTGTTTCTTTCAATATTAGATACTACGTCGTTACATAAAGTATCTTATATGTGCTTTAGGTATTTTATCTACAGTTCAATTCATTTGTGCTCCATCCTATTTCTTCATGCTGATAATAAAGCAAAAGAAATAGATACCTGAAACACCTTAAGCACCACGTGTTAATTCAGGAATTGTAAAATTTGAAAAACAAGCAGTTTGTTAAGTTACTGTGTTCTTTGTTTTGTTTAGACCCAGCAACAAATTGCAGTTCAAGGACAACAGGTAGCACAAGCAGCTGAAGGCCAGACCATAGTCTATCAGCCAGTTAATGCTGATGGAACCATTCTCCAACAAGGTATGAGCTTTGGTGTGGAAAGAGTCAGGACGTGTCAATATCTCTTTGATAGGTTTTTATTGCCCTGTAATTATTGTCAAAGAAAACATTGAGTTGCAATGCGAGTAGTGCTGTGAGTGCCGTGGTATAAATTGTTGGCGTAGTGCATGGAAGAAGAGGTGTTTATGTTGTTATACAGGAATTCGACCTGTGGGTCTTTCCCCAGCAAAATAAAATACAGCTCTTGTCTTTGGTCAGGGCTATTAGAATAGAAACAGTTAAGTTTGCTTTTACGCCTTAGAGTACATGATCTTGACACTGGGATTACTGTGCAGATACACAAGCAAAAAATAGGAAGTAAAGAGGATGAGGTGATGGAATTTGGTTAATAACTTGCAGTGCTTTTCTAAATCTTTGTGCATGTTATGGAAGGATGAATGAGTGAAAAACAGAAGTGGGACTAATGGTGTTCCCTTCTTTTTGTGTGCGTGTTTTTGGTTTGTTTTTTTTTTTTTTTTTTGTGTTTTATTTTCTTAAAGTTACAGTCCCTGTTACAGGCATGATCACCATTCCAGCAGCCAGTTTGGCTGGAGCGCAAATTGTCCAAACGGGAGCTAACACCAACACAACCAGCAGCGGACAAGGGACTGTCACAGTGACACTGCCAGTTGCTGGAAATGTTGTCAATTCAGGTGGAATGGTTATGGTACGTATTTATCTTTCCATTGATCTTTGTAAAGGTTGAGGTTTAAGATGTCTGTACACAAACTGTTGTCCAAGATTCATGTCCCCTTAATATGATCAGTCTTAGTTGCTACCATTAGTTTAAACAATTTAAATTTTCAGTTTTAATGGCCAGTGTCCTATTGCAATCTATGTATTTTGTACTTTCTTTCTCCCAGAGCAGATTGAGTTCAGAAATCTAGAAACTGAAAGGCAAAGTAAACCCTTAACCGATAAGCAGAGGTTTAAAAAGTTTGAGTCAGCTATTGCTTTTCTTGCGGATCCCTTAATATTTATTTTTCTGATTCGTAAGAGGGTTTTTTCTGCCAGTTCTTATTTCTTTGTAGTGTGATGCCTTTTAACTTGAATTTTATTGTTTGGCCCCACTAGATGTCAGCAGCTGTACAAGTAATACTTGCGTAAGAAATGCATATAAATTAAGTGCTAATCAAAAAGAAAGGGAAGCAATTGACATGTCCTGTATGTTTAACTGTACAAGCAGCAGTAATGTGGTCCTGGAATTGTATATTGTATTGAAATTTTACCATTATTAGAAAAAACCCAAGCATGACTGACAAATAATTGATTTGTTTAAATTTGTTCTGCAGTTTGAAAACAACTTTATTACTCCTTTTAATTTAAGTAGGTGCATTATCTGAACAAAAACCACTTCCCATTTTAACTTTTTTTAATACTGCTTTTTGCATTCACTTTGTGTTCTGAGCTGCAAGTGCTAAAAACATATTCTCTGCACAGATGGTACCTGGAGCTGGATCAGTACCAGCTATCCAGAGAATACCTTTGCCTGGAGCAGAAATGCTGGAAGAAGAGCCCCTCTATGTAAATGCCAAGCAGTATCACCGGATCCTTAAGAGGAGGCAGGCACGTGCTAAGCTTGAAGCGGAGGGAAAAATTCCCAAAGAAAGAAGGGTGAGAATGTAACTCGAATCTAGTAAAGGGTTTCTCTATCAGAAAGGCACAAAAAACTATACCTGTGCTGGAAAATGATAACTGGAATCTTAAAGTGTTCATCAATTTTTATTTTATTTTCATAAGCTACATCAGTGTAATTAAGTAGCTTGGTGGCAGTCTGCTTCCTTCGCATGCTTTTAATTGTTGAATATGTATGTAGGTGTATTGCAAATGGGCATTTACTGTAAACACTTTATCTTTGGGGAAGGATGGGGACTGGGTAGGCTTTTCTTGCAGTCAGGAATTTCCCCTACTGAAAGTACTGAACTCAAAATTGTGGGCTGGTCTCTCATTACTTCCTTCATATTGTTGCAGAAATACTTGCATGAGTCTCGGCATCGTCATGCCATGGCCAGGAAGCGGGGAGAAGGTGGACGTTTCTTCTCACCAAAGGAAAAAGACAGCCCTCATATGCAGGTAGGTAGAATTTTATCTGTTCTTTGGACAGCTGCCACTTTCAGTTCTTCAGAATACACTTCAGAGGTGTCTTTGTACTGTTTTGTTGGCTCCTTTTCAGGCTAGGCTGCTGACCTTTGTCCCTCTCTGCCTTTGAATTTGTTTCAGGCATTGTAAAGAAAGCTGTCTCACTTGTACAGAGCAAGTGTCTATTTCCCTGGAGTAATTAGATCATAGTAATATTGACAGAAATGTATTGACTTGTTTCACAGAGAATGCTTGTGTTTGTTCGTCCTAAGAAATACAGTCTGTGCAGCCTTTCTGGTTGCATGCCCGAAGTAGTTTTTAGGGCGTGAATGAAAGACAGAGACATCTTATCTTACATCTGATGGAAAATTTAAAAATGTAAATATCTGATTCTTGGCTGTGTATTGTTTACATAAAAAATGCAAGATGGGTTTTCAGAGGAACACAATAGAGTACAATTAGCAAATTCTGTTGTTGATTAGTGCTTTAAAGCAGTCCTGCGGCTTTAGCAGAAGAGTATTTCTTATTCTGAAGGGGAATCCTTCCCAAATACTAGACCAGTACTAGGTCTTCCCTATTACCAGAAACAACACATTACTAGGAACTATTAGGATTTATACATCCCATTCGCTTACACTGGCCTGTAAACCCCAGGAAAAATACGACATATTTAGAGATTAAGGGAGGGGGCAGGAGTGTCTCTTCTTGATAGTTGTGTGTGATTCTCTCTGCTATTATGGAAAAATGTTGAAGTTACAACTTGATATGTACTTTGAATCCATAGGATCCAACTCAGGCCAATGAAGAAGCAATGACACAGATGATCAGAGTCTCCTAACCGCTGCTTAAAGAAATAACTGAACAGAATTCCCGTCCCTTCTGCAAGTCTGTCCTACCTTTCCAGTGTATCAAGCGAGTCTTTGAATGGGACAATCACCATATCACAGCCTACCCTTTTCTACAGAATAAGCACCACGTTTTCAGTATGTGGTCGAGATTTTAACTGCAGTTGACTCAACAAATAGAAACTTAACGACTTTCTTGGTATACTCTTCTGATCCAGCACAGGGATTTCAGAGTCTGACTGCTCATGCCTTTTTTTTCTTTTTTTTTTTCCCCTTTTAAACATCTCTTGCATTAAGATTGGCCATGGGTGAGAGTGTGCCACTGTCTCAGTGATCAGCAATAACTCTGGCATGCTGAAGCAGGGTCAGCAAAGACCTCTTGGACTTAACGGCCCTTCTGTACAGAGACATAATCCAGTTTATAGCAACCAGCACTGAAGTGGCTACACCAGAGTACTTCGTTTTGCCAGCACACACTTGTTATTTACATCCACTCCTTACACCTTTGGACTTTATTGTCAACTGAACTGTTCCCTGTTGTTGCGTCTGCACTTCTGAAACTGGCAGAAACTGAAGGGGGTTCTTTTTAAGTTCCACCTTTTAAAATACATAAACAGCAAGCTCTTCTCTGGGAAAAGTTCAGCCATCCAGTCACAACGGTAGAACTATTTCAAGATGATTACAGGACTTGATATATTGTGTGTCCGTTCCAAGAAGTAAGAGGGGAGAGAGTGATGTGGGGATAAGGATTTAATTAGTAAAAGCGATCTCTGGGTGTTTTTTGGTATGTTTATTGCCAGTAGTTGTTGCTGTGGAGGAAAAGTGGATGCTAGTATAAAAAGGATTGAAACTTCTAAGTGAGTCTCTTCCAAAGGATATTTTATTTTTCAATCTTCCTTCTAACCTGCCAGTCCAGTGCGTGGTTCCTCCAAAAGACGCAAAATCTGCAATCTCAGAGTGATAGCACTTGACTGTCTTTGTGGTGGTGTTTCTTGATGTCTGTTCTAAATCAGTTCTAAAATTCTCTCATTCTACACAGAGTGAGGGATTGTTTCATGACAGCAGAAGCATAAGGCAACTCGGCTTAGCTCATCCTGATGTAACTGAAGGACTGTTAAACAAACGAAGGCAGATATTGATGAACCTTTCAGGCTTTTTATAGACTATCCTCTTTAAATTTTTAAAAAAAAGTGGCACTTAATGAAGCAGGAGTACTTACATTTTAAAAAAATGATTTTTTTCATGCCCTACAGCTGGCTTCTGGCTGAGTATCTTGACAAAACGTATCTTTATCTTTAATTCCATAGCTCGTTACAGATTTTAAGCTTGCTCCATTCTTACTAATTTGAAATTTGGCGATGGAAGCTGTCGTTCGTAAGCATTTTAACAGTTGATACTTGCATCTTTCCATGCCTGTCTCCTCCTGTCTTGAATAAGTTTTACAGGCTCTCTGTGCACGTTGTAGTCCCATCTCTTCCAATTTTTGTGTTCTGTAGTTGAAACCTAAAACGGCATCACGACAGTTAAGCATGGGATTGGAAATATTGCCAGGCGTTGTCATTGAGAGGTGATTATGAACCCGAACACAGAAAGTATCAGGGGGTGGGGTGTTTTTGAGGAAAGCAGCCACAGATGGGTGAGACTGGCTTAAATTCAGTGAACTCTGTTTTCAAGTGACAAAAAAAAGTAAATGCAATTTGAAGAATACAGCCCATATTATCTCCCCTCTATGTTTTTCCCATGTACTGAAAGCTTAGGACTAAATGCAAAATGAGGACAAACTAGCTAGTTGTAGAAGACTGGGAGGATACAAAAAGGCAGCCTTGAAAACTCTATTTACTATGGATAAAAGAGAAAAATACAAGACCTAAGTGTGTGAGAAGATGGGAAGGAATGCAAGAGGAGGGAGTAGAAATGTGGAGAAATGTTAGATTCTACATTGCCAGCAGGCAGTCTTGGAGGAAGAGTATGCCTGTCTAGATGCTAAGGATGACAGTGCTTTGGTCAGCCACCTGTGGAGGTACGTAGCCAGTGAAAGAACAAAGAAATGCAGATTTGGTATTTGTAGTTAGGCAGCTGGATTTTCTAAATGGAGTTTGGTTCATTTTTCTGAATGTTTAGTTCCATGTTCTTGCCCTTACCACAGCTGACATGGTGAACTGAAGCGGAGAAAGAAACTGTTTGACACACGGTGACACCTGCAGCTATGGGAGGAGGTGGCCTCGTTCTTGACATGTAAATAAATCTTCTTTCTTTTGATTTTGTCTTAAATGATATTAGTAATCTAAATGCTCTGCTCACAAATCTTACATCAGGATTTTTTCCTAATGATGTAAAAGACATGTTTACCTCCGTTGCATTGATGGCATCTTTGGTGCCTNGGTGGCCTCATTCTTGACATGTAAATAAATCTTCTTTCTTTTGATTTTGTCTTAAATGATATTAGTAATCTAAATGCTCTGCTCACAAATCTTACATCAGGATTTTTTCCTAATGATTTAAAAGACATGTTTACCTCCGTTGCATTGATGGCATCTTTGGTGCCTTTGGTTGCTTCCGCCTTAAAATACTTGGCCAATTAGAGCATGGTGCTTATTTTCTTCAGTTAGCAACTATGAAATCCTCACTTAGCATTTCTTATGAGGTCACCCATTTCAGGAAATATGTAGCTCTCTTTTAGTGAAGGAATAGCAAAAAAATCTGCTTTAGTTGAATTTGCAGCATTATTGTAAATATTTTTTTAGAGCATCTGTACATTTTGTCAGTGGAGTATTCATGTGCTGGAGGAATATTTCTGTGCTGGAGTTAGACAGGCTCTCTACAACGTTTCTGCTCTTCAACTGACAGCGGATCTCTGTCCTGGAGAACCCCCTCTGCGAGTTGGAAGTTAGGGAAGCAAGATTATTGCTCTGACATAGGTATTTTTTTTAATGAGTAATTCCTTCTTTTCTTAAAAAACTTGTAAACTTCTTCAAAACAGCTAGAACTTTTTTCCCAATAAGCCCTTCATATATAGGTTCTCTGATCCGTTGTTGTAGAATGTGTATTAAGACTTACGGATTTGTGTTATATAGGAAGTCTTACCGTTAATACTTTAAATAGTGATGTGAAAGCCTGAGTGCTACTGTCATATTTTTCATTTGCTTTGGGTTATGTGTATTCACTTCTAAAAGTAGTGTTTGCTTGGTGAGATTGGAGTTACTGGTCAACACCATGTTACCAAAAAAAGTCTGCTTTCTTTTCCTGGGTAAACTTGTTAAATTGGAGACGTCATCAAGTTCAAACCTCTATAGTAATTAAATGAGAATTCTTAGTGGATTGGCTACACTTGAGCAAAACCTCCACTTCAGGAGTACATAAAAAGAGGTGATGAGGATAAAAGAAGAGGCTCGGGGAGAAATGTGGTTGATTGACCCAGAGAGCACTGGAGCAGCGAACCGATCAAAACCCAGTTTTATATGAGTGTAAAAAGTGGGATGTGGAAAATGGTCCTCAAGTGATGCTAAATGCCTTTAAGGCCTTGCATGTTAAAAAGAGGGGGGCAAAAATGAAAATCTTTTCTTTGTGAATGGGTGTGGGAAGGTACTGAGATTAATGTAATGTAAGGCAAAGTTTGTATATAGTTAAAAGTTTATAATTTTTTTTATATGATGCATTTTTTCAAGTGTATTTTGGTCTTTAATAGATGCAATTGTAAGTACTGTGTACACTATCCAGCTAATAAAAATTTATAAACCGAGAACAAGCTTTGGCTGTGTTTTTTCAGGCCATCTGCTCTTTTCAGTCAAGTGGCAGCAGTGACATGGGGCGGTGAGGGCAGGCAGTGGTTTTAGCACTGCTAGAAACGCCTAGGCAGCTGGCAAGCTTTCCTGACCTCCATGGAGGCAGGAAGGAGAATGCCTCCACCTCGGGGCGTGGCTGGGTGTGCCTGCCGCTCTTTGCCCTGTGCGGAAGGGCCCAGACATCTTGGTGTCCATCTTCCCCTCCCTCCCCATCCTGCCATCTTGCTGCCTGAGGGGCCTGCTCTCCCCGCCCTTGGGGCCTGGCTGCTGGTAAGTGCTGGAAACTGATTGGCTGAGGGAAGCTGGCCTGTCCCAGCATGGGTGCTCATTGGACAGGTGCTGTTCTAGGACACCTCTGATTGGCTGGTGAGGAGAGCCTCCATCTTGCTCTGCTGCTCTTCCTCACAGGCTGAGGCAGTACTTAAAGATGGCGGCTGTAGGGTGGTTTGCATGCAGGAGCTGGCTTCGCAATTATGGTTTGAAAGAAAAATTACCATTCTAATCATTAAGTACGTGTAGTAGTCACCCTGTGTCCCTCCATAGCTAGCCACCACCTGACTATAATAAGCATAACGCTTAGCATGCCTCAGTGGCATTTCAGTGTCTTCGCATGCTTGCTGCAGGATTCATTGCATTGAGTAATTACCCCTGAAAGGCCATGCAGAAGAATCCAGTGATTATACAGAAGCTGCCCTGAAGCACAGGGAGTGTCCTAGGGGTGCAGCGATGCAATCTCTACAGGGTTGTGTAAGTGTGAGAGATTACAATCCAACTTCATGTTATCCAAATTCTTTCCAAAACGTGCATTCCTTTATATTCTTTGTTGCTTTTGAGGAAGGTGATTTCTTCTTGTGCCCAAATTCCCAAGTATTATGTCATGATCTTGTTTGGCCAAATATGACTGAATGGGCACTCATAGAGCTAATTTCTTGTATTTTGGCACAAAAAGAAGTTTGCAGAGGATTGGGCAGGCTTTGAAAGGTTTCAGAGAGAGTCGGTTGCCATGTCTGCCTGTTAATCCCTCTCAGGCATGCTGATTCTTCCATGCCTGCCGCTCAGGATCTCACAGCAGTATTGTAACTTAAAACATTCACTACGATAACGTAAGGCTCAAGGCTGAGGTCCCGCACTGTTAGGCAATGTTTGCGTGGTATCAAGTAGTCATATGTTACCATAGTATTGTTGAAACGGTTCCTGTCCTGTGTATGTTTACAGTTTGCAAAGCTCTTTGGGTTAAAAGGAGCCATATAAAAAAGCAAAACATTATGTTCTGCCTATTTTTTTGTCCTGCGTTCTTGGGATAGCCACTCTTTTAGAAGGGATGCACTGAACTTTACAGGTGTAGCTGTACACTGTGTTCTTAAAAGAACAGTAGTCAACTGCAGTTCTGGGGGCCTGGTTTTGTTTCTTTCTCCTGCAGTGGGTGCCTTAATGGTGTTTTACAAGTGAACCAACTGTGAGCAACATCTTTAGACTATCTATAAAACAGCTTGGAAATACCAGATGAGTTTGTATTTAGCTACGCTGAAGTGGTGGTCCCAGAGCTCCAACACAGAAATTGGTATGTACTTGTAATGCCAGTTATAATGGGGCATAACCATACTGCCTGTGTTAAGTGTCGCAATTAGGGGGATGGTGTCGCCATAGGTGAGATAGGAGTGAAGTTCCTCCAGCAGGCAGTTCAGAGCATCCAGTTAGGTCCTGCTGTTTGGAAGTATCTTCTGAAGATGCCTTTTCCCTCTGCTGAGCGTACAGGATCTGGCCTGCTAACTCAGACACTGCTGCGTGCTGCAAAGCCCCCACATGCTGGCAGTCCTGAGTGGGTCCTGAAGAAAGCTGGCCTGGCTTGCTATCACTGCGTTGCTGGCAGCTCTGCAATCATGAGGAAATGCAGAAATGCTGGAAGTGTGATTGCTGGCAAATATTGCAGGATAAATCCTCAAGGACCTTACAGCTGAAAAATCATGAATGCAGGAGAGCATGAAGGGCAGTGGCCCAAGGGAGTAAGCAGACGTTGTAGGCCTGAAGGGAATGCCCCCAGCACATAATAGGTTATCTGATTACAAAGCCACTCAGATATTGATTTTTACAGCTTTTTGCTTTATTTTTAATTTGAAAATCTTTTTCCTAACAAGAACAGGAGCAGACTACTTTAAAGCTAATCCCTCAATTTGGAGAGGAGTTTCTCTATCTGCTAATCTTGGGCTAGTCATGGTTGCCAGGATCTTGTCCTTTATTGCTTAGTTTTCCTTTCCGGTAATCAGTATTTTGCAATTGCTGGGCATGGGTGAGAAGTAAGGCAGGAAGTTAGAGCAATTGAACAAGTATTCTAAAGTGAGTAGAACGAATAAAATTTTGCACTACTAACGTGAAATTAATAGGATGGGTAAGATGGGTTTTCTCTTTCTTTAGGTTCTTCATGCAACAACACTTTGCTGATTCTTTGTACTTGGAGGAGTTAGACATAATCATTTGTTCCAAAACCATTGTCATGTTTCAGTGACTTTCAGAGGAAAAGGAAAGGTACGTCAATTTAATTTTGGAGATTCCTTGGTCTCTGCAGTTTGTAGGATATCCAAAATTCATTTCCCATTTAGCTTTCTGTAGGGCTTTTAAGACATGGAGCAGAACTGGATGGCTTACGTAGTGGCTAACAAAACATTGTCCTCTTCATCACTGCCTTTTGCTCAAATCTCAGATCTCCCTGGCATATGGCAAATTTTACCCAATTTGCAAAACTGCTACTGGCAGGCACTTTGATGGCACAGTACTATGACAACTGTGCCAGAATCTCTAGAGTATAATTTATAATTTATTATATGATTTTTATATTCTTATAGTGCACTTAGGGCAAGAGCTCTTTGCGGTGAACAGCAGATAACAGATGAAGGTGCCCAGCCATTAGTCATA
This sequence comes from Steatornis caripensis, assembly GCA_013398225.1. Taxonomy (NCBI): domain Eukaryota; kingdom Metazoa; phylum Chordata; class Aves; order Caprimulgiformes; family Steatornithidae; genus Steatornis; species Steatornis caripensis. Next base: position 114,332 of record VZSC01004244.1, read on the forward strand.
TGGATATTAATTTATTCCATATTGGAAATGCAAATGGTCCTCTTAGTGTTTACTGCTTTTGAAGTGAGACAAAGAAGAAACAAATAACTATTTCAGCATAGGCTGCAGAGAATGTTTAGTTGGAGTGAGTTTCAACTAGACGTCCTGTAGAAAGACAGAGGAGATATCTGGAGGCACTGGAATGGAATGTATTAACTAATAGTCTCAGTCTTAGAATCCTGCCCTCTTACATCCTGTCAGCTGTGCGCTGTCTATCTGATAAGCCCAGTTCCTACAATGCTGCAACTTTATGTCCTGCTACCATCAAGTGAAAGATAAACTGGGAGGACATGTGAGACGTTAGCCAGATACATGTCTACACCACTGTTCAACAGCCCATAGAGAACTAGGTCACTACTTAGCTGTCTCTGTCGGGCTTGTGTGAACACATGGCCAGGTTTGTAACATCCCAGCTGTCCAGGGGTTGTTAGACCATTCCTGTATGTGGTTCCACAGCTAGGCATAGCAGAAGTAGATTGGGTGGGCTGTTGATGCTTTCCAAACTTAGCTACCAAACATGCCAATCTAAACTTGGTCTTGTAATAATTCTTCCTTCATTGTAGGCAGTTCAGGTTACTAGCAAATCTCCCATCATTTGCACAGAAGGAAAATACCTGTAAGATGTTACAAATTTGGAAAGATTTGAGAATATTTCTTGTGTCTTTGTTTTAAAACAGGCAGTTACATATTTACATTTTGTGACAGAGGACCGATGCCATCTGTAGAGATAAATTGTCCTTAGAAACACTCTCAAATTCATCATATGATAGTAGATCATCTTCAGCTTTACAGGCAGAAAGAAGTACCAGTAAGCTTCTCTAGTTAGTTAGTTATTTAACTTCCATATTTTAGGATCAGAGGCTCCGATAAATTTCACTGTATCCGTCATTGCACCCAGGTGAGGAATTTGGGCATACAAAGTTTTAGGTGCTTTCAAAGACTCAAGCAGGCTAAATAAGGAGTGGAGTTTGTACATTGACGCTTANTATATTTTAGGATCGGAGGCTCCGATAAATTTCACTGTATCTGTCATTGCACCCAGGTGAGGAATTTGGGCATACAAAGTTTTAGGTGCTTTCAAAGACTCAAGCAGGCTAAATAAGGAGTGGAGTTTGTACATTGACGCTTATCGTGTTAAACCATTCGTCCTTCCTGTGGTGGATCATTTCAGATCTTAACGGTATCATCCCACACTAGCACATTTGACATCTCAAATATGACCCAAAGCACAAAGGTGTCAGTCATTACTTCTTTCAGAGTTGATCAATGCTGTGATGACAAAAAAAAAAAAAAAGAA
>VZSC01004244.1:115844-147007 GCA_013398225.1 Steatornis caripensis
AAAAAAAAAAAAAGAAAGAAAAAAAAGGAAACAAGAGTATGCAAGAACAGAAAACGGGAAGTTGGGACAGGAAGTGAAGAATGCAATCATGCAGGCCTTTTTAGGAAGACAGAAATTGATTTCTTTAGCTATTATTATGTTTTTTTCTAGCTTTATTTCCAGAGAACTTGCTGTAGAGGGACAAAATAATCTCAGATATACTGGCAAAGTCATGTAGCCTGCTATCGTGTAGCCACATCAGATCAGTCAACAGAACTTCCTTTGTCTCTTCTCTCTCTCCCCCCCACATAAATTATGTAATTTATAATAAAGTCAAGCTAGATTTATACTGTAGCATGGGTGTGGCATTAATAACAAGCACCAAAGGCAAGGAAATACAGAGTTATTTCTTTGTATAAATAAATAAATAGCTTTGGGTATAAATTCTGCACCCACATGTTCAAACTGAAGCCATATTATAACAGACAAATATTTTTCAACAAGACCCTTGTTTAGTAAAACATGTCAAGTGCATTGCTTGTCTCTCTGAAGTCCATGAAACAACTCCTCTGTTTAAAATAAAGCAAATTCTTTACTGCTTTGCTAACTTGGACCTTAACAGAGTGGCCAATAATTAACATTTTGTATGTGAATATTTAAGTGAGCTGTTGAAGTTGAAAGTCTGAAAGGAAGCAGCATGTTCCTGTATCTTACAGCCGGTTGTTGACTGTGGCACTGTATCAGCTGCTACAAGAGGGAACCAGTTTCCTGCATTTGGGTTTATACTGCCTGTTGGTTAAAAATAGAATAATTTAGAAAAAACAAATATACCATAGCCTTCCACTAGATTTGCTTACCAATAACTGTATTGTGATGCTGTACTATTAGAAAAGTGCAGTTATTTTTTCAGGGAAGGTCTGTGCATCTATGTGTTTGTGCATGCCTTCAGGTGCTTTCTGCCTGGCACCCCATATGTATCCAGTTTTAGCCACTGGTTACAAATAGATTGTTTCTAAGTGCAGTTCAGCCAAATTCTGTGAATAAGCCCAAGGCTTTGTGTTGCTTTGTTTAGGTGGACCTGTTTTTCTCTTTTCAGTTCCAGAATGTGAAGTTGTGGCTCTGAAGATACCAGCAGCATAATCCACAGGCCCTGAGGAAACTGAATTGCCTGGTGGTTCTTGAACATGGAAGAAAACTTTTGGTGAAGGCTATATGTTGACATATATCATCTTCAGGCTTTAGCTGAGGTTGGTGCCTTATGACAGCATATACTGTACTATCATTCACTTTGCCACCTGGCATTCTACTTGCTTGGTTTCTTCCATCCTTCCGAGAAACCACTGAGAATGAGAAGTTAAAAAGAAATTCAGGAATTTTGATTTCTGAATATTAGTTCATCTACAACCACAAATATTTTCTCCTCATGTTGTGAAACCAGGGAGGGGATGCATGGGAAACACGAACATGTGCTCAGAGTTTAGAAAACTTCTCTGGCATGAAACTCCAATTCCTAAGATTTGAGAGACTCGGTAGAAAGGTGCAGCAACAGTTAACATACAAAATATTTAGGGCAATTGCAACTGGCAAAGTTTTCCTTTGATGAGAACCCTTGGTGATGTTACTGAAGATCCAAGGCCAGTTAATTATCAAAATTACATATTCATTATTACATTTATTTTTCTGAGTATTGTAAACAAAGATATACAGAAGGGCTATGACTTACTCAAATAAGGAAGTTAGGTTGTGTCTGCCTTGCAACAAGGTGTCAGACAATCAACAAATATAGACAGCTAGCTTTACTCTGCTAGCTTGCATGGATTTTACACATCCACTGTAGGATGCATGGTACTGCATGCTTTATAATCCCCATGAGTGGTGAACACAGAGCCAGTGTCTCTGCACAACAGAGATCGAACAGAGCACCAGGAATGGGGGATTTCTGATGATGTCTAACCTGCAGTGTTGCTTGGCTGAAAGAAGGATATGTGCAAAAGTCCATGCCTTTTCCTGCCACAAAGAATAGAATCACCTTTGACTGTAAACCCACACCTTTACTGTTTCATTTTAAAAATCACTACCCCCACTATCCCTTTGCTGTGATTTACTCACAGCTGGCATTTCACTCAGCTCAGTCTCATTGCCTCTCTGGACAATGATCGCTATGAACTTAATTCAGGGTGGTGGGATGACAAGCTGTAGGGGCAGGAAAACTAGACAAGAGGATTAGGGAGCTTTACCTGCCCTTTTCTTTCTGATGTATGTGGTGACAAGGAGTATAACGGTAGCAATCAGAACAGTTGTAGGCAGGAAGGAACTCAGCACCATGAGAGCATAGGGAGTCCTGCAGGGAAAAGCATGATATCTCCATAACTATTTACAGCACCAGAGGTGACCAGGTTAATTTGGGAGGGGATTTTGTGTGTTTGAAAATGGATTATGGTTCTAGGATAAAAATTCAGCATGCAAATATTACCCCTGCTGTCTCAAAACAAGCATGGTTCCATGAGGTCAGTACTGATCTACAGCCGCAGAGGATCCATCCCAGCTGTATTTTCTTTGGCACTTGGCAAGCCTGGGGAATACTCAGGAGCTTGAATTCTCTTCCTGCAGTCATTTGCAGTACTACCAGAGTTCAAAGGCATCCCTTACCAGGATGCAGTAGCCCTTCTCATGGTATGTCTTTGATCAGGATCATTAATGGGCTCACCTTGGTCAGGCCTGGTAATAACATGCTATGTTGTTTAGCTGGGATTGGTCTTAGGCTGGTCTGCCTGTACAAAACGCAGAGTTATTGTAGCATTGCATGGGCCATACAGTTGCCTCTTTTTTAACCAACTAGAAAGACCACAGTCAAACTGAGCATCTTCAGTAGAAGCCTCACCGGGTGCTCCTCAAACTGATAGGAACCTTCTAGAGCTTTTCAAGGGACTTGGGGAGCTTGGACCAAAGTCTGCAGGGGAGAAGGGGAAGCCTCTTTGTGTGTGTGTGTGCGTGCACATGCTTCAGTTGTTTGTTGCTCCTCAAATCCTGCAGTGCATCCACAATGCTATACTTACAGTCTGGGAGTCTGTTTTTTACCTCTGATCCTTACTGCTGCCATCTGTGGGGTTGGCACCATCCCCTTCTTAGCTGGAAATGAAATGGTGTCTAAATCTGCATCCCGATTCCAATTTTCCTCGTGAAAAAAAAAAAAAACAAACCAAGAGCAGATGATTTTCCCACATCAATCCATCCTTGGTTACTTTTTCTCATGCTAAAAAATCATGCTTTGCAGGCTCATAGAATGGTTCTGAGATACTGGTTGCTTGTTAGCTATGAAATTGTGAAGTTGCACATGAAGATTCATCCTGTGCTATTTACCAGTAAAAGCAGGTTAGTTAATGCAGCTGAATGGGATCAACCAGTTTCTCAGGTAAGAGCTGAGCATTTTATTTAGGCTGTCGAATAGTACCTGTAACCAGTGTATCTAAATGAAAACATCAAGTGTAGGCCTAGCCAGAGAGCTAGTAGTAAGTAGCTAGTAGGACAAGAATAGACATACCAGGATTCGCATTTTCTTCCCTTTGTGTTGTGGTCCTCTAGTGTTTTTTCATTCTTGCAAAACATTTGATACTTGATCGCATGATGCCTTGGAAAACCTACGTATTCAATGATTATACCATGTGCAGAGGGACAAAGGAGATTTGGGTTCTGCCTTCCTTGCAAGTTTGGGTCCTGTGACAGATCAAAGGGAAGGGACAGCTCTTGCAGGAGACAACATTTGGAGAAGGTATAGGTTAGCCATGAAAATTCATACCATTTCAGAGAATGGTATGGAAACTGAATTGCTAATTTGGGCATGTGAATGCTGTTAGAAAGGAAGTGTCTTAGCAAAAAGATGCGTCATGTGATTCCCTTCCACACACACATTTTTCAGTCACATCAGAAAAATCAAAGAATAGCTTCCACTGAGTATCTTCTGGTTTTCTGCCTCCTGTGCTGGCTAAAAGCAGAAAAGGAAGTAAAGTGTTAAAACAAATACAGAAGTTTTCTAATGAGCAGAGGCAAAGAGATGAACTCAGGTGGAAATTCAGGCAAAGATTCGGATTGCTTGGAGCCTGTTTCATCTGCTGGTGTAAATGTAAAACTTCATTAGTCAGTGAAGCCAAGCCAGACTCCCACCACCAGTTGGCTGCAGTTTGTTTATACCCTTAGTATGTATCAAAAATCTGTTTAAAAGAAAGAAATTCAGGAATTATCTGTGTCTCAGGAAATTTCCAGACTCAGAAGAAAGCTCTTTAACATTGACCTGTAATCTTTCCTGTCAAGTGGTAAGAAATTGCTGACTTTCAGAAGATCATTAATTCTTTGATTAACTCATCCAAAACTTCCAGCATGATCCTCTTCAGTAGTTTGTTTCTCCCCTGGAAATGGCTCTCAGATAATATTCTCCTGAGTCATTAAGTCAGAGCTTTTTCAGCCATACTCTAATTATTTTCCATGAGAAGTCATTCATCATTTCAGTCCTTCCTACTTTAACGATACTTTGATCAGAGTTACCTCTGATAATAGGTTGACATCTAATTTGGGACACCATTTTGCACCAAATAAAATGTTGAAGTTTCCCGATTTGGCTATCACAGGATAGGAGCAATGGAGGGGCAGGGAGTTCCTTTTTTTTTTTTTTTTTTTCAAATAGCCTTACGGTTTCTAAAGAAAATAGAGTGGTTATTCATTAGAGGGGGAAAATACAAGAAAAGACAATCCCTGTGGTGGTGTACATCTCACCCAACAAAGCAGCAGAGCTAACATCAGCACAAACAGAACTTGCAGAAGACAAGGAGATAACCAGCCCCAGTCGGAGGAGCATGGTCACTGGAGATGAGGTTGGGGTGGCAACTAGGACATTTGGATTACTGCTGCCCTTCCTGGACACGGGCTGTATCAGGTTCCAGGGCTGTTACTGCTGCCAAATTCCCCAGGTGCTGGGAAGTGGAGCCACCTCAGCATATTTCTTATGCCTCATACATATGTTTGGGTTTAAGGTGGTGTGCTCCATCTCACAAGTCTTCTACATGAGTTATCAAAGCTTTTCTGTGTAAAAGGTTTCTGTGACCGTAAAACACTTTTAACAGAATTGAAAATTTTCTGCAAAAGGAAGTATTTTTTCTTATTTTTCATCAACTTGCTTGAAATATTTCCATCCCAAACCCATTTGTTTTTGATTAATACAGTCCTACAAAACTGTATTCATGGGCTTTGATGGTAACCCTTATAATATCGACTATTTTCTTTTTTTTCCCTTTGAAACATTTTGATTTCATATGGCAAAAATAATTCCCTGGCCAATTCTGCCTCTAGATACATACAGATACATATCGTGGCTCTATATTGAGCTATGTAATAGAGTTNTTGGGCTTTGACGGTAATCCTTATAATATCGACTATTTTCTTTTTTTTTCCCTTTGAAACATTTTGATTTCATATGGCAAAAATAATTCCCTGGCCAATTCTGCCTCTAGATACATACAGATACATATCGTGGCTCTATATTGAGCTATGTAATAGAGTTTTACCCTGTCGTTGATAACCTCTAGTGGGATCTCCATGTCTAGATACACCGTGTTTTGCTGTGAAACAAAAATGGAAATGACACATCATTTTTGATTTATTTTGGCTGTCTCCCACCCAGTGCACTNATGGGCTTTGATGGTAACCCTTATAATATCGACTATTTTCTTTTTTTTCCCTTTGAAACATTTTGATTTCATATGGCAAAAATAATTCCCTGGCCAATTCTGCCTCTAGATACATACAGATACATATCGTGGCTCTATATTGAGCTATGTAATAGAGTTTTACCCTGTCGTTGATAACCTCTAGTGGGATCTCCATGTCTAGATACACCGTGTTTTGCTGTGAAACAAAAATGGAAATGACACATCATTTTTGATTTATTTTGGCTGTCTCCCACCCAGTGCACTGTTGACGTCATAGCTCACCCTCAAATGAAACCACCATCTGTATTCTTTGCAGCAGAACACTCTTCAGATCACCCCACACTGGTATGTGCCAGAATTCTCTCTTCGCAGTGCTGCCGTGATCACAGAAAACCAGCCGCCTCCCAAGTCTATCAGGTCAACTGAATGATGCACTGCATGGTTAAGGTTAATCCTTTGTTTTTAAAGAGGGACTCAAGGCAAGACTTTTCTGACAGCTCCTTGCACCAAAATTTCTTCTCATGTAAATTCTTGTGCACATCATAAGAGCAGTTAGCTCTGGAGAACTCCCCCTCTCTATGCAGAATCACTTGCATGTTCTCTCCTGTCATGCACGAGTCTTCCAAAGAAAGAAGTAAATTGATGCTACAACTACTCACAGCTTAGTATGCCAGTTTTTCTTACGTTATACTGCTGGGATTCACGTGCTGGGCCTCTGAGAAGAGTAATTTAACTCTGTAGGTTTGCCTAAATAAACATCTATGCTTAGCCTTAGTGCCACTGCCCTTTTTCCATTTTCATTCCTATTGTTCCTCTCTGTGGACTCAGTATTTGTTTGCAGTAAGAAAGCAAACAGCAGCTAGCCTGTCTATGGCAATGCCTGATCCATGACATGTCAGGAGAGAGCAACAAACGCAGATTTTCCTCCCCACATGCTAGGTGATTTCAGAGTGAGAACTTCGCAATAGCGGGCAAGAAAGATCTCAGAAGGGCAAAGATTGCCAAATGTCCCACCATGAAGTTCAGTTTCTAGACAAAATACAGAACTACTATAAACAAAAATGAGAACTCAAAGGCTTGTGTAATTAAGCAGATTTCAGGCTGAACATTTCCTCCCCTTGTTGACTTCTGGGAATCTCATTCTGTGCCTGGCTATAGATGGCCTGAATAAAAAGTGCTCAAGCAAGTAACAGTGTGCAATGCATGCAACAGCACAGAGAGCATCCTGTTCCTTGGAGAAATGAAGAGTCTCTGAGCCTTACCTGGTAGTGCCAGCAAGAGCAGCAGGGCTGGAACCCCCCGGTCCCCCGCTCCCATCCTGAAGCAGAAAGTGATTTAGGGCATAGAGGAAAAAAATGTATCCCAGAGCTTCTTTATCACTGAGAAATTCTCTGTTGCAGGGGAAGCTACCTTGCTTTGTCACTTGCAGTCATCTGCTGCCTGGAGTGATGATGCCAGTTTGGAATTGCTGAGAGTATCTTTTAACCACAATCTTAATTTCACTTCTTGAATGGGAAGGCTGCGTAATGTTTACTGGCTGCTTTTTCACTTTAAGTATATTGTTGTCTAGATAGATAACCATATTTAGCAATCAGGCTGTGTGGCTGGAAAAGAAATAGGCATTTTCAGTCTCTAGTGCTACCTTGATATATTACAGAGCAGCTTTCAGTTGTCTGTGTTCATTCTTACTGCTGCCTTGCATTCACATGCAAGTTTTATATCCCTTGTTCCCAAAGCCCTTGTACAGTGGTGGAGAACCATCACTGTGCCATCACAGGGGCAGCGGACAGCCCTGCCTGAGTTCTCTCAACAGCTTGCAGCTAGAACTAGGACCCGGATCTCCTGGTTAGAGCTGCACTTCCCGTGTTTAAAGCATGCCTAGCCGGGCACCACAGTACCATCTGGCAATGCTGAAGCTAGGTTTGTGTTAGTAGAGCTGCAGTGGTGTGCAACTGTCTATGGGCTAATTTACTCTCTGGAAACAGAGGAAATTAGTTTAGACAGAGCACAACCATGCGTCTGATCTGGTTTTGGGATCTGAGCCACTGTTTCTGCATGGTGCTAAATGGAGCTGGCTGGATGTGCCAGTCTGCCCAGCTGGCTCAGAGCGTTTCTGTACATTATAAACACACCAGTGTGTTCTAAGTGTAACCTCTTCTCTGGGTGATGTATTGTGATCTGGTGTGCCGCAGTCCTTTATCATGAATCCACACTATGTCAGATAATCAGTTTGATTTTATTTAGCTTTGCAGGCTGTGCAAGGAAAAGAAGTGTGAATGCCCTTGGGTTTGGAGTCTTCCTGGGAGAGCTAAATGCGGCTTCACTTCGGGTAGTGATGAGCAATGATCACATGTTGGTAACATCCTCTTGAGAGGGCAGAAAAAATACGGGGAGAAATACAGAGACACAGTTCATTCTTTGTTCGCAAAATCATTTGAGAAATGAGGAAGCGGCTTCAGAGCTGTGTGTAGACTTCGTGTCCCTTTCTGTTATGTTCTGTAGTTCCTTATGCCTTTCCACAGTGGCTGTTCACCAAGGATCCACGTTGTCGAAGGCAATCTTTGGGAGCTGGTCTTCAGCATGTTGGAAAGACAGAATGTCTCACCTAGCACTGCTCTGAGATGACACGAAGTTGATGGGTCTCAGTTCAGACCCTGGTGGAACGATACTGGGGATGAGTATCTGGAATAACTCTGCCTGGTGGTGTGGTGCAGCTACTGGAGATGATAGCAGAGCATTGCTTTGCCAGAAGTGTCTAAAAAGCTTCAGTCTTTATAGAGTGGAATCTGTTAAAAAGTTGATTTCTAGACAAATAAGAATATTAGCTTTCAATACAAACCATCTAGTTCTGGTTATATTTCATGCTTTTGGGGGAAGCATTCTAGTGTTTGTAGAGAGACCTGTAAGACACCTTGAAAAAAGCTGCTAGTTCTTTAAAATGGATCTTCAATGAATCAGAAGTTTCTTGGAGATTTGAGACAGAACCATGTCTTTCTGTTTTTGGAATTATGTGGAAGTTTTTGTGAGTTGCTCAACACATGGTCGTTGAGATGTGTTACCTGAACTTCTACTTACATTCATTGGTGTACCTGTAGTTGTATTTATAACAAAGCATTTGCCAGTATCTGTATAGAGCAGCAGCAAAATGTTTTCTGGCTTAGCAATGAACTGGGGGAAAACTGAAGCAGAGCTCTCTCACCTTTACCATGCCCGGGGAAGCATCTCTGCACATAGGTAAGTCTGTGCTGGACCTCTTGACAGAAGGACTTCATATTCCTCCTTTCCCCCTGGCCCTTGATCCCATCCTTGTCCATTACGTTCAAGTGTTACTGGCAGCATCTTTTCAGCTCAGTTATGCTGGAACAAGTTGGTCAGCGCCAATGAGAAGAGGTGGTAGATGGTGACATTCCCTCTCTAGAGGGATAGGTTCATCAATACCTATGTTCAGTAGGCGATCCTTTTCTTACGGCAGGCGGGAAAACTTTGCCTGCAAATGCTTGATGTTCATTTCTCTGTGGATTCCCTTTGGTTTGGCTCTAAGCAGTGCTCTCCCAGGAGGGGCTGATTCCATCATGTGCAAGGTCACCAGTGAAAGAGAGGACCTGCTGCTCATTCAAGCTTGGGTTCTTCTGCTCTGTTTCTCTGTTCTTCCTGCTGTTGCTAACGATAAAGATCAGCACAGCCGCCGCGAACTTAGTAACCAGGAATCCAGCAATGATATAGAAGACAGTGAAATCAGCTTCAGGAGGCACGCTATGGGGAACCATAAATAAAACAATGAAGGGGACAGTTCAACTTCTAAAGAAACTCTTGTAGTATGCAATGTGAAGATGGTAACATCTCCTGCCACAACAGAGCCTGAGAGGTTAGAACAACTGTAATAGGTTATCATCTCACATACAGATGAATTACGATCTGCAGGAGTTGTTTTGCTTGGCACTGAAGCACTGCATTTTCTGGATTGGGATAAAGCTGCTTTTTAGAAACCACACAGCAGCTCTAGGAATTGTCGTAGATTAGGAAGAGGTAGATAATACGCATGTGGTGGTATTCTCAACTTTGAAGGGGGTTGCCAATGCTAATCTGCCTAAGTCCTAGGAAGACTAGAGATCACAGCATGAAGAGTTTTATGGCTTACCTGGAGATGCTCTGCACAGCACTAGGCTCCTCTGGCATTTGGGTCTCCATAACAGCTGATAATAGAAACAGAAGAGTTTAGTCTGCAGGTGTTTCTAGGTGGTATTCATTGGTGTCACCAACACCAGTGCCCCAGCTAGGCATAGATAACCAAGGTGAGATTGGACACTGGGATGTGTGCAAGAAGATTAATCTGGGTAGCAATAAGCGGATGAGATGTGTTAGATGTCCTGTTGCTGTAAATCAGGAACTAAAGAGGCAATGAGACACAGTACCTCCTTAGAGTAAGACAAAGTAGATGTTTCCTAAAGTGAGGCCTTGGCATCTGCAGACAGACAAGAAATTTAAGTAGGAACTCGGGAATTCATGAAACTCAGAGCCCCAGGACGTACCTGTCAGCACTTTCACTTGCACCTTCCTTAAGCTGTTTGTTTCCCCCAAGTAGTCAGTTTTGCACTGGTACAAGCCGGCATCCTGCCTCTTGAGTTGCTTCATGGTCACTGTCAGGACGCCATCGTGGACATTGTCGCTGATGGAGGTGGTGCCATTCCTGTTCTTTAGGAATGGCAGCCAGAAGCGTCGGGCGCTCACCACATGTTGGCACTTGTTCTCATCGATCTGCTTGCACCAGCTCTTTTCTCTCCACCGCTGCTGCCAGGGGTTATAGGTGCAGTTCACAGAAACGGTGCCCCCCTCCATGCCATACACCACGGTGACATTCTCTGCAGCACAGGACGCTAGGAGAGAAGGAGGAAGTGGTGAACAAAGCCTCTTTCCACTGTCCCTTACCACTGTGTTTATGCTAAACACCATTTTCCTCTTTTGCAACTCTGGTGATGGCTGCGGTCAACTGTAGGGATGTTAACCTATCTGCTTCCCCCATGAAAGATACAGTGTGCTCAGATTCAGAGTCTTGGTTCAGACTTCCTTGAAATATGTCTGTAGTGATCCCTCCGACTGGGGTGTTATTTAGCTCTTGCCAGGCAGCTGTTCTTGTGTGGGGGACTGAGGAAAGGAGGAGCCATCAGCTTCGTTAATATTTGCAGATTTTCTGAAGCTCAGGAACTTTTAGTCCTTGCCTTCTCTTCTGGCCCTGTGGTGACTGCTCTGGATTGCAGTGCGGAGCTCAACCACGTCACACTTTCTGTAATCATTGGGCTCCTGCCCAGTAAGGGGAAGCCGTTTGTCAGCATGATTAGGGGATTAAATATAAACTTGCATTTTCCTCTGGTCCTGAGGAGCATGAAGTTGGGCATTCATGTAGATTGAGTTGGCATCAGGCAAGCTGTCTTGATTTTTAAAAGCTCTTTTTACAAGGCCGCTCATAAAAACATGACTTGACCCAATAATGACAAATTGTTTCTGTGTAACTCGTTAGACTACTCTTGCTCTAACACGCCTGCTTTGCAATGCCCAGCCTGCTTACTTGCATACAGCTGCGGCAAGGCAGCTTGCTTCAGGTTTTGGCCTTGAGCTCAGCCTTTCCACATATGTTCATAGACACGGATTTGGCTCTGGAATACCCTCTGCTACAGAAGATGTCCTTTGCAGTAAATGCCCATGAAGTTTATCCCCATTTTAAGGCTCTTTACACAGCCAGAGAGAAGCAACACAGCCCTGGAAAATGCTAGAATGACAGTGACACCTACAAACCAGTGTCCAGCTAGCAGTTTAGGAGGTTAGTTCTTAATCTCACTCTTAATTTTGAAGTCCAGGGTTTTAGCAATTTTTTACCCTATCTTTTAATATCCTACTGATTTTAATTACGTTGGCAACTGGTCTTTGGCCGCTTGGTTTTGTTTTGGGTTTTTTGGGTTTTTTTCCCCTTTAGTTCCTTATTTCTAATCTCTGTTCCTTTTTATGGTATTCAAAGGCAGAGGGGACAGTCTGAGCTATTAATACTTCCAGAGAGAAGTGCAGTGCGGTATTTGTGGAAATCTCTGTATTTCTAGTGAAAAAGTTCAGAGGCTAGTACCTTCTGTGAAACCACAAGTAATGATAAAACAGATGTCAATTTAAAAATAGGGTCTTGTGGGGACTTTGTGCTGGCTGAGCCTTTTAATAAAACTTATTAAAATAATCTCAAGCATTCTAATTGAATGGTAAACTAAAAAATCTGAGGTTCTTTCAGGCTTGACTAGAAGAAGGCATAAAAATGGATCTGTGCTCTCCAAGTAACCAACACCTACAAGTCTTTATCCCGGTATGCTGATGTATGTTGCTGCACTCTGTTGCTCCAGTCAAGGCTTACCTCCCTGCATGTCCAGTCCAGTCCTGTGCAATCCTCTAAACATTTTAACTCCCTCTCCTATTTCTCTCGTGGAACCCTCCTCGCCTCCAGTTCCGCCCCTTCAGTTCCTAGAATGGCCCCAAGGATTTGTTTTTTGGTTTTGTTTTCAATAGAAATAGCATTACAAATAATCTCTCAATCAGAATCATGGCATTTAAAGATTTGCTGATGTCCCTGTAGAAAACTTTGTGTCATTATCTTTTCAACCAGTTCTGCTGACTAATCATTTACTATTTGTGTTCCTCCTCCCTTGTTGTGTGCTACTGAAAGAAAGTATAGTGGACTTTTTTCCAAACTATTTCAGATTTTTGAGACAGGTTTCTAGGCTCCCAAAGCCTGAATCTGTTGCCTTTCTGTGCACTGCTGCAAGTATCAGATCTCAAAAGTGTGCTGGAGAGAGAAGGCTGCCAGCTGGGAGTACCTGTGCCTTGTTTCTCTTTTCGGATGAACATCGCTTGCCAACATGAAAATAGTCAAGTGCCCAAGATGTCAGAGGTGTTCCCTTCACTGAGTCTTATTTCCTCCTCTTGAACCCTAGATGCTGCAATTTACACTGAAAGCCCTGCAAATGCAAACAAATAGGATTTTGCAATTTCATATTTCATTCTGAGACAGCACACAAGGCTTCTGTCAACAGTGTTTCCTGTTCTAACTCAAAAGGATCCCTGTGAAAAAAGCTGAGCACTTGGATCACTGCTGGCCCAAAAAGAACAAACTCCGAGAAAGGAGTCTAACACCCCTGCAATATAATTGAGGAGGAAGAGTAGAGGGCAGAACACACTGCAATGCTCCAGGTTCCCTCTGCTTGCAGTGTATAGACAGGCAGTAAGACTTTTTATCCATAATAATTGTTTGTATTGGTCTTCCAAAGAACCACATGTTACAATGAAGATGCCTTTGCATCCAGAAAAAGCTAGTGTGTTTCAAGACCTGTGCAGTCTTTTCTTGTAGCATTATCAGTAATCTCATACAAGGTGCAGGTAGACTAAGTTTTGCACCAATCCTTTACCCTATCTGTTAACTGAAGCCCAAGGCCATGTACGCTTTCTTACCTGAAAAGAAAACCGAGAAGATGAGGTGCATGAGCTTCTCCATGTCAGTTGAGCAGAGAAGGGGACAAGACTGGAGTCTGGAGAAACGTGAAAAGGGCTCTTGCCCAAGAGCAGCTTGCTTTTCCTCCCTCCTTGCTCTGCCGGAAGGAATGAGCACAGGAACTTGGCATCTTTTTCATCCTGCATATTGAGCAATTCACCAAGAACAGACATTTCTCTCATAGGCTGAAAGTTCAGGCATCAGCATTGCCCACTCACAGCTACAATTTAGTCTAGACAGCCTGAAAGAGAGCATCATGTGATGGGGTGAAACCATGGTACCAGGAGTCCCTCAGAGCAGGCTCTACCATGGGGTGAATTTATGAAAATCTAAAAAGAGTGGCTCTCATCAAGACTCCACAGGTAGCTGAGTCAGCATCACAAGGGTGAAGGGAGGGCAAGGACGTAATCTTGGGGTTTATCTTCAGGGGAAAGGAGCTTTAGAAGAGCCTGTGCATGAAGCATTCCTATTTAACATATAACTGAGGGCAGGAAGACAAGAACACTGTTCTGGGTGAAGCTGATGTGCTTTACATGAGCAAACCAGACACCTTTGTTTTGCACCTAGCAGAAAGGACATAAGATTGAGGGATGGAGGCATTGATTCAGAGCCCACCAGTGGCATACTGATGCAGTAGTTGAGGACTGCAGTTAAGGGATCCTCCTTTAGTGTTAGCAAACTGGTATGCTGTGGGTTGGTTACTGTTTTCTCTTTTTTGAATTTATTTACTTGGACATCTTCCATACAAGTACCTGTAGATCCTGGCTTCTTAACTTGTGTGCTTATCTGCTTCTTAACAGGCACGTAAACCTGCAGGTCTAGCCATTCATAAATGTGCCTTCTTTTTCTTTCCTCTAATTAGTGTTTAAGAAAATGGTGCCTTACAGCATCCAAAAACTGTCCATGAGGCTTACTGATTGCAGTTTTTGTTCATTCTTGCTCCAGTGAGCACAGATCTGGATTATCTTTGATCAGAAGTAACTGTCTCCCTGAAAATGTCTCTCTTCCACTCAATTGCTTTCTACTATTACTCTTCCACTGTTTGACCCAGTGTAACTGACTGCATGAATGGCAAATACTTAGGGGAATCTTGGGCTGAATGAACCATTTCCAGAACGATTTTCTTTTTCTTTCTGTCATTTCAAGTTAAACATGTCAACTCTGAAAATCTCAAAAAATAGATCAGCTTCCGTGCTGCTGCCATAGCAAGAGAAGCCTTATGGATGTGACTGGCTTGTGAATAAGGCGTGCTTCAGACCCATTTAATTTGCCAACTGTCTGCAGAGCTTGGTGCTGCCAAATAAAGTGCCAGGGTTTCCAGTCGTTTGGACAAATTGAGCTGAGCCCCAGCAAACTCATTTCACATTGCTCACCACATGACTGCTAAATAAAGGCAGCAAATGTGTCATTTGGAGTATTTCCAGCAGAGAGAGGGAAGTGATGGCATCACTTTCCAAGGCTCTGGTGAGCTCTCGCATGAAACTGCACATGCATTTCTGGTCTCCTGTGACTTTAGATGAAGCCACAAAATCTTGCTTTCTGTGGTGTAGGCAAAAAAAGAAAAAGTGCTGGAAGTAGGCATGCTGGTTTGTACTGGTCTTCCAAAGAACTTAGAAGCAACCAGCTGCACTGGTGAATAGGCTGGGAAGAGCTGTTTGAAGTACAGCACACTGCTGCAACAGAACAGAGCTACATCTGAGACTAGCTGGATCCTGATTCCTGAAGAGATGCACAGATGTCTCATAACAATGAAGGCGAGTTCACTGGAAAAATACGTTTGCTAGTTTATGGTGTTGATTATTCAGGATAGCAGGGTTTGATGAGGTCCCAGCCAGTCTAATGTTCCTGTGGCAGCTCTTGGAAACTGCCAGCCTGCATCAGAGCTGCACTGCAGATCCATAAGTATATTGTGTGTCTGACTCACTTGGACATTTACATCTGTAAATAATCCAGTCTTAATTGCTATTCTGTCCCTTCTATCACCTGATGTCGAGAGCAGCCTTGTTATGCTCATACTTCTTCCTCTGTTGGCTGTGTCATACTTCCTGCAACTTCTTTGCAGAGCCTACCAGTGTCTTCTTCTGTGTTACTGTCTGTACAGACCTTCCCCAAGTCTGTCTCAGGGCTCATCCTTGCAGTTAGCACAGCAAGGCAAATCCTGTTCAAAAGCGTCCCAGGGCCCTGTCCACTTCTCTATGCAGGATCACATATTGTTCCCTTCCCTCCTTTCTCCAGAAATATTCATTTTTGGTTCTCCCTCATTGTCTTGATTCCACACTTGGTATAAGCAGCCAATTTGTGTGTTCTTGGGGAACAGAGCGTGTAAAACAGCAGGCCAGCCAGAAGTTGTTGAACAAAGTAAGGGCCTTTGATTAGGAGATGGTGAAAGGATGGGGCAGTCTGCACAAGCTACCCATGGGAAGCCATGCCTGCAACTTCAGATTTCAGCTGCTGCTTCATTCTGTTTCCAATGTACAGGCCTCAAAGACTGCATAAATACTCTGTAGCTGTGGATGACAGTGAGAGCACATTCAACCCTGAAGCTTGGAAACAACTGAGTTGTCTAGAAGGTAGTGTTGGAGGCTCCCTAGTAATCCACAGCAGCCACACTGAATCCATCCCACAACCCTCTGCACTCCGTAAGGGGACACTCGTCCATGCACTCAGAAGTGACATCACCTTCATTCCCTCCTACCCCCAAAATCCAGCGTGCACACTACTTCTTGAGCTAAACCTAAACATTTACTTTTAATTTGAAAGACTCTTACCTTCTTACCTAAGCAGAGTGATAAATTTAAGTTACAGGGGAATTTGCATTAAGTCTCAAAAAGCGTGTGTGTTACTTCTATGCACCGTTGTCGCTTTGTAGCTACAAGACCTTCTGGTGCTCAGTCTCATACAGCACAATCCTCAGTTTGCAGAGTTTGCAATGCAGCATGTTATCATGTTGCAATACACCCTGAGGCTTTTTGCCTTCCGGCAGATGCTGGTTCTGCTTATTCCTATAATCCAGTGCTCATATCCCCCTCTAGTTACATGGAAAATGAACCTGGTCACAGCAAGGTTAGAGTTTGATCCCTATAGCACTGGAATGAGTTTGCTTGGCCATAGGACCGGAACCCTTAGGAGTGGGATAGAGTTTCTACCAGTGAACGTAGCTGAAATACCAAACCCACCCACGTCCAGACGAAAATTGCTCTTTTTCAAAAGGTCAGTCCTCCACACCTGCCTCCCCAAAAGAGCCTGCATTTTAATGGAATTGAAGAAAGCAAATGTGCAAGGTATCCTGAGAATTATCCAGCACCTCTGTCTGACCTGAGAAAATCTGCACACCTGTGGCAAAATTCTCTACTGACTTCTAATAGGAGGGAGGTCTTAAAATGCATAGACAACATACATATGGCAGCAAAAACTTAGATCTTTCCCCAGTGTCCATCCACACACCTTCCACTCCCCATTCCCACTTTGTATTCCAGTTCTTTTCTTCCATTTCTGGATTGTTTTGGGATTCTGTGCTTCATCCTTTGCCATTTGTCGGCAACGGCTTGAGTGCAATGATAGCATATTCCACATTTTCATCTTTGGGTTTCCTGTGAGTCTGACTTGGTTCAACATTGCAGTAGAGAGGATCCTCAGGGATGAGTCGGGATTTAAAGTTCAGGGTAACATATTCTAGGTCTTTGCTGTCATCTTTGGGGCTTTCCATTATTTCCGTGCTGTCAAACTATGAAAAGAAAGGGAAAACACTTGGCAGCATGATTCGGTGCCAGGTCACAGCTGCTATCAAAAGAACAAGATTTTCCCAGGAGGAAAGGAGAAGCCGTGTAAAAACTTACCTTCAGTCATGACAGAGGTGGAAGAACACAAAACTCTTCCCTTCATCACCCCCTCCTTGATGCAGATTACAACCTCATCGTCTAACCTTGGGTTCTAGTTTTTGAGTAATTTCTCTGAGATTACTAGAATTTGCTGCACTGTGTTGGAGCAAAGTGTGTTTTTTTCCTACTGGAGTTTCCTTACATTAATTACTCCCTCCCTGACCTAGGAACATTCCACTCTCTGGTGAAATTAAATTTCCCTTCCTGTTCACAACCGAAAATGAGCACCAGGGTCCTCATCACATGGGTCAGCCGGCTCCTCACACTCTGTTGGTAAGAGATTCAGGTACCATATGGGGAATCTATCGTTATCCTTACCTGTGCTGTGTCCTCTGGTTTGTCATAGGTGTCCTCTGCTTGTCTGGTACCTTTGGAATGAGCCAAAATCATAGGTTTTAGAAGTAGCAAAGTCCATGAAATGCCTGGGCATTGCCTATGCTTTGGGAGTTTTGGGGAAGGCTGTGGGATTGCCCCGTGATAGAAGTGATGGGTGTGCCAGTGGGACCCATCTACCCTGAATCTGGTGAACAGATTGGTCTCACTTTATTTGTCCTCTAACATGTTAGGAGGTGTCCTGTGCAGAGTCTGGAGGAACATGGGTTTGACTTACTGTGAGAGGAGATCACAGCAAGGAGCCTGCCTTGAGGCTTACCAGGCTGCACCCGCCTTGTCTCCAGGGCACTGTGAGTTGGGAATAAGCTCACCTGGAGTGGAAAAGTGATGGCCAGAGAAGGCCCTGTTTAGCACAGCTAGAACAGCCTCCACATACCTCTTATCTTCAGCTGCTTGCGGTGCCTGACACACAGTGTTATCAAGCTGGTGAGTGCCAGGATGAACAGGATGCTCAGGACCACAGAGAGTAGGATGAAGATGTTTATATTTGAGCTGAAGGTAAGGGAACAAAGGAGTTACCAGTGCTAGATGGCAGCACAGCATGATGCTGGCACAGCCCATTACCAAACAGAGACCAAAAAAAGGGACAGGAATAGGTTTTATGCACTTGGAAGGAGGGTCTGATTCTCCTGTAGCAATGCTATCTTGATTTTTCTACCTGGCTATGCCTTCTGGACTTTTCCTACCAGGCTTTTAAAACAAGCCACTGTTCAAAGTTCAGAGCACAATTCCAGGTTCTCTGGAGCAGGTACTGCCTTTTTCTCCTGTGTTTTCCTGCACCTGGTGCACTGGGAGCTGATGTATGATTGCACTGTTAGATGCTGCTGTAGTGTTCGTGACAAGCAGATGTCCAAAGAGGAAGAAAATCCTTTACATTTAACAGCCTGGTAAATAGAAGGTTAACTGATAACTGTTAGCCAGAGTGAACGAAGTCCAGACAGACTTAGGGGAAGAATCTGGGGGTTTCTATTGCTGCAAAGAGTAGAGCCCAAAGAATTCCAGATTAAAAAGTGGATAGGCATCTACATTCCAGAAAGCCATGACTTGATTTCATTGGTCTGCTTCTCCCTTTGTAATTACACTCTGGGCAGGAGCTGGAACAGGAGAGGCCATCTTTTGTAAGGATGCTTGTCATATCTAATGCCTACGTAAGCAGGAGTCTTCAGAATGCCCAGAGATTGCCTACCCCAAGAAGACAGATGTATTGTGTATGGACATAACTCTTCGGTTTTCAAGCTCAGAGACTTTCTTTGGGCCTTACCTTGGTGCTGGGGTGTTGCCAGAAGGGGTTGATTGACTTGTGCTTGTAACATCTAACAGAGTTGTTCCAGTCGATACTGTAACCACAAACAAGAATAGAAGAGTAATCACTACTGGGGTGCTTTGGATTTACTGGCTAAACTTCCCTGCCATTGCTGCATGGCTATAGATCCACTCCTGCTGTGACACCCAGCACTGCCCGGGCTGTAACCTGCATCAGGTCTTGCTGGCAGCAGGCAAAGCAACTTAAGGATCAAAATGTGGGAGGGAGATGCAAGGAACTCAGTAGGATCGCCCACTCTGCGTGTACCCACACCCAGCATGTGGCAGAAGGAAGTGCTGTAAGTGCAAGCAGATATGCTCTATGTCAAAGATCTTCAGGTAGCAATGAAGTATTTAACCCCGTGCTTAAGCAGACAGAGGCTTGCAAAAACTAAGCAACAAGATTTGTCTGTGAAGGACTCAGCTGTAAGAATTGCTTTCAGGACTGTTTCTGTGTCCAGGAGAGGTTCTGTGTGCAGGAGCCTGCTCACTTAAAGACTGCATTCAGTCCCATGTGTTAGGATTTTCACCTAGAAAATTATGCCGTCCCCTCTTGGCTTCTGATTGCCATATCCCTTCAGCGCTGCTCTGCCACGTTCCAGACAGACAAGCTGCAGCATGGTGCCAGTCTGCCACAGTCAGGGGCCTAAGTGTTATCACATATTGTTAAAACACCATGCTGAAAGAAAACCTAGAAGTCACAGATCTTTAAAATATGGGTGTAAAGGTTGTCCTCTCGGCAACCAAATGGGAAGGTTTTAATAGTCTTTGAAAGCCAAGGGATGAGTTGCTATAAGGGACAGAACTGGTATCATGAGTGAGAGAAACACCTCTGTGAAGATGACTGAATCATAGAATCATAGAATCATAGAATGGTAGGGGTTGGAAGGGACCTCTAGAGATCATCTAGTCCAACCCCCCTGCTAAAGCAGGTTAGCCTAGAGCAGGTTGCACAGGAATGCATCCAGGCGGGTTTTGAATATCTCCAGAGAAGGAGACTCCACAACCTCTCTGGGCAGCCTGTTCCAGTGCTCTGTTACCCTCACAGTAAAGAAGTTCCTCCTCATGTATGACTGAAGCTTCTCTCAGGTGAAAGAGAAGCCACACAGCACACGCGTGCAGTTCAGTTCTCATCCCTGCTGCGATTCCATCGCATGGTTGGTGTGACAAGGTACAATGATGCAGGGTTTGGGCAGGAAAACACATCCAGATGTAATGCAGGAGGTGGTGTAAGCTGGGCAGTGCAGAGACTAGAGCGAGACAGCAGGATGGCGAGTCTGGAATCTAAAACCAAGCACATTTCCCTACAGGTCAGTACTCACCCTCAGAAATATTAAGCGTAACCTCTGCCATTCGGAAAAGATGAGCGTGTTCATAAAGTGCACACCAGTACACACCAGAGTCCTGTGCCTCCAGCTTCTCCATGGTGACGGTGACAATCCCCTGCTGGGTGTTGTCCTGGATCATGACGCTGCCTCGCTGAGGTGTCCTACGGTACCCTGAGGGCTTCAAATTTGTGTCGACCAGTACAGTACATGGTTTCCTCACTCCCACTTTGCACCAGGCTTTGCTCACACCCCTGTAGTCTGAGGTGTTGTACGGACACTGGACAGAGACATTGCCTGACTCCTTGGCTATGTATTGTTGGGTCCCTGGAAAACACCAGGCATGTTTGGTGAGATCCCAAAGCAGGCACAATGGCACCCTTTCCCCATCACTGGAATACGTGCTGTGGGCTGAATGCTCCCTGGATCTCCTGTCCCCACACCAGAGGAGCAGAAGGGGATTGGACCCAGACTAGTCTTGCAGAGGCGAGTCACAAATTGGATGGGGTCCTGCCCTCTTCCTCTGCTTCCCCCAGGGACCGCATGCTCACAGGCACTCAGCCAGGGCTTGGGAGGCAAGGCCAGTGGGTATGGAGGCAAGGGGTAGCAGTTGCGGTGCCTGAGCAAGAGCAAAGCCTGGCAGTGGGGGAGGTCTCCAGCAGCACCCAGTGTGGGCCAGCTGAGTGCTGAGCTGGGAAGCTGCTCCTAGAGCCCCTGGATCAGCCCTGTGGGAAGCAGCTGTGAAGAGCAGTCCCATTTGTGGGAGCTCATGGGAACGTCCCCTCAGTCTCTGCTGCGAGCAGACAGAGCACGAAGGGCCAGGCCTGAGCTTTGGCTCCAGGAGTCCAAGGGGCAGCAGCTGCTGTGTGGGCTAGAGAGACAGGCAGGCAGAGAGACATGGGTGTCAGAGGTGCGACGGCAGCACTTGACTCCTCACTGGTGTGATGCAAGACGGGAAGGAGAACAAGCAGGGGAGGTGGGGCCGAAATCTGCCAACATCCACGCTTGTATGCCAGTAGGTACTCACTCTTGGACACAGAGAGCCTGACCTCCATCATCCGGATCAAATGAGATTGAGTGTAGAGCGCACACCAGTACACGCCAGCATCCTGGGCCTGCAGCTTCTGCATGGTGATGGTGACAATCCTTTTCTCAGTGTCATCCTGGATCAAGGCTCTGTCTTCCAGGGCTTTGCTGTTAAGTCGTGTTGAAGGGTAACCTGTCCTCACTAAGGATTTACACGCAGTCTGATCTCTTTGACACCAGGCTTTTATATCTTGTCTGTGCACGAAGGTGCTGTATTTGCACTGCACAGAGAGACTGTCCAACTCCCACTTGTGCAGCTCTGTGAAATAGCAAACGTGGTCACTGACTCGCAAGTGGTGGGCACACAGGCATCGGTCCCCCCAACCTGAGCTGGGCACCTGGGCCAAACTCTTCCCTGGGCAACTCCCTCATGGACGGCCCATCAGTTGGGGCAGGGGTGAGGTAGGACAGGACAAGAGAGAGCCAAGATCCTGCAGGGCCAGCCGGCTCTGTGGGGCTCCTTTACACCATGCTTGTATGAGCGAGGAAGTTAGGGAGTGAGGCTGCGGAGGGTGAGGGGTTGTGGGGGTCGGGGGAAGCTGCTCTGCTGTGTGGGAGAGCGAGGACTGACTGGGGGAAGGAACGATGTTGCTTTCTGAAAAGACTTGAGTTTGTGTGGGGAAAAAGGTACTCACCCTTGAAAACATTCAGTGAGATCATCTTTAGTGGAACATACCGGTAATAGGAACGGTAAGCACAGAAGTATGTGTCTGAGTCCTCTACCTGGAGGTTAGTCATGGTGATGGACACAGTCCCACGCATAGCGCTGTCCTCTATTGTAACATTCCCCTTTGTGGCCCAGTTTGTATATTCGTGTTGGTTTGAGTTGGTTGTCTCTACTAAGGGCTCACATTCTTCACCTCTCATGCGGCACCAGGCTTTCTGCTGCTGGTAGATAGCGAATGCTTTGTAAGAACACTGGATAAAGAAAGTGCTTCCTTCCGACAGGCTCTCCACGGCATCGAGTCTTTGGGCTTGGAGACCTGTAAATATCAGATGTGGTGAGGAAGAGGGGAGCTAATGCAGGGCTGTTCACAACCTCCTGATGAACATGGACAAACTCTGCCTCCGGCCTTCCTCCATAGGCACTCGTGGCTGGAGGAGTTCTGAAAACTGAGATCCATTCCCCCAGCTAAATTCACCTGCTTAGAAATGGGAAGGTTGATTTCTGCCGGGCAGCGCTGAGATTTGAGCTGAGACCACGACTGTGATTTAAAATCCAGTATCTTTGATTTACAACCCACAGACGTGGGTGCTAGAGGTGTTGGACCTTGAACCCTAAATGGAGCTGTGCATGGTGCAGTGTTTGGAGCTGTCCTAGCAGCCCACCCCGTCGTTACTGCCCCTTGCCACAGGCAAAATGGAGACCAAGCCCTCCCCGCACAGGGGATGGCAGTGTGCAGCTCAGCCACCCCTCAGGAGCCAGGTGGCCATCTGTATGGGATAGGACAGAGGGAAGGAGCAAGGGCAGTGTGTGTCTTGGGGGTGAAATGCGCAACCCATGGCTAGGCCTGAGCTTGCCCCCTGCAGCCTGCAGCTCCTCCATGCCGCAACATCGGAGAATGCCCAGCGACTCAGAGGTGCGAAGCTGTGCTGGGGCAGGACTGTCCAGGCACCCCCACATAGGCACTCCCTGCTCGGAAGGGTTTATCCATTGCTCCTTAGAGATCCGAGTGAAGAACTGGTGGAAAGATAGCAATTGTTTGGGGAGAGGAAGAGTGGGGAAGAAGAGCAAGGCTCATCTAGGGGCAGCTCTGCCTAGAGCACGTCTGCACCAGACAGATGGTGCAGAGCGTTCTGCATGCACAGCCCCACATGGGTTGGGCACGGACACACAAACAAGCCTTTGGGGAGGGAAACAAGGAGCTGGTGACCATTCTGCCTCGATTCCCCAACCTACCACATGCTGAAAGCTTTGTGCTTTCTGCTGGGATGGCAGGGGAGGCAAGTGGGTGCCCCAGGCAGCTCTGTCCTGACCCAGAACTGCAGTCGGAGGAGCTGAGCAGGGCCAGGCAGTGTGATGGGAAATGCCGACTGGGGTAGGCGCTGGGGCTGCTTTGGAGGCTGCAGCTCTGTGCTCCCAGGGTGGTTTGTCCTGAAAGCCTGGAGGAGCCAGATGTGTGGTGGTGGGAACTGGGGCTGCTCCTTCCCTTCCTGTCCCTGCCGTGAGTTGCCCAGCTCAGAGTCCTTCTGGTGTGGGATTCCCCCCGGCTGTGGAGCTCCACAGGCAGCGGGAGATGGGAAAGGGTGTCCCACTCCCGTTGGGTGCATGGGAAACCTCAGGCATGCCCAGCCCTTCTCTTACCTGAAAAGCAGAGCGGCAGCAGAAGGAGGACACTCAGCTCCATGGCTGTCCAAGGAAGCCCCAGAGAAGGGGCATGGCTGGGGGCTGCCCAACGTGTCCGGTTCAAAAGTGTCTGCCTTGTGAGCCCTCCTGCATCACAGTGACGCTGCTGGAGGAAGTGCTCGGGTTCTTGCTTTCCCACGGATATCCTTCACCATGTATTGATATTAAGATAACTTCAGGGTGCATTTGGGGAAGTGGCAGAGAGCAGAGCTTGGCCAGTCCTGAAGGCAGTGGCCCTTTGCTGCTCTCGCCTGGCCATTGTCATGCTCTGCCCTCACGCCAGCGGCAGCCGGGCACTCCTTTGGCTGTCCCGAGCCATGGAGATGGAGCAGGACCTTTGCCTTGGCCTAGCCCTTCTCTTTGGGCTCCCAAGATGCCCTTTTCCCAGTCCCGTGCTGAAAAGTCTCCTCAAAGCCAGGGTGGCAATGAGTCCCAGGGCCGTGTCTGCATGGACCCTCCCATGGGCCGTGCTGTTTGGAATCCCAGATCTCCAGCACCCCAGCTAGTCCCCTTGTGCCCTGTGCTCTGTCGTGGTGCCTCAGCACGCCTACCTGCAGAGTGCCCAGCTGGAGAAACCAGAGCAGAACCATTTGGCTTTTGCACATTACACAGTAATGTCTCCACAGGCACAATTGAAGTGGTTTTAAGTACAGGGGAAACAATGCACATAGCGAAATAATCCGTTCCAAGCAGCTCCTGACATGACTGACTCTTAGCTCACTGTGAAAATGGACAGCTAGATACAACTTCCGGGCTCTGCATGTCCTTTTGGTTTTTCCAATTGATTCAGGAACTGGAGATGCTAGGGTGAGGGAACTGGGAGTCAGGGGCAGCCTAGTACGAGTACAGAGGGCAGAGAATGGGTGGAGCAGGTGGGGCAGCAAGCCTGAGAAGTGAATTCTTCTGCAAGGAAAGTGAGGAGGAAGGAGTTTTACCATTTAAAAAAAAAGACACCTATGAAAACAGCCAGCTTAATTTCCTTTATTCAGAAGAGGTGAGAGTCATTGTAAAGAGCACACCAGTATTCGCCAGTGTCTTGTACTGTGACCTTCTCCATGGCGATGCTGAGAACTCCCCTTTGGGTATCTTCATTTATGGTGTATCTTCCTTTCCGTTATTCTGACTGCTCGTCTTTTCTGTACTGACAGAGACAGCACACTCTTTCCCCATTATCTTTTTGTGCCAGGCTTTCCACACTGCCTTGTAATCTTGCACGTTGTATGGGGACTCAGCTGAGAGACTGCATCTCCCTAGCTACGTATCCTTGGGTTTCTGGAAAAGGTCAAACTGGTTAGTAAGTTCCACACAAAATGTCCAATTACACCAGTTTCCCACAATTAGAATAAGCACAATATTGTAATCCAATTTACAGGCATTTTAGGTATAGGAGGGTTGAATTGAACTGGAATGCTAAATAAAATAATGTCCAAAATATTCCATCCTTCTGAAGCAAGCTTAGTATGATATATTCATGTCCCCAAACAAATCAAAGCTTTTTGTAACAGAAACATCAGGAGTCTTTGCTCCGAATTTGTCAGCTGAGTTGGTGATCAGAGAAAAACAGCCAAGACAGAGAAAGATCTGAGGCATCTTATGTACAAGAAATTACTAAAACAACTTTTTGCCTGGAAAGAAAATGACGGGGGTGATACTACAAAAGACTATAAAATCAGGAATAGCAGGGAGAGAGAGAATGGGAGCAATAATTCACTGTCTGTTATAAGTTAGGAGACAAGGAGAAAAGGAAATTCTCCACGCACACATCGAGTGTGAGTTCACTGCCACAGTGATACCAGAAGTTTTTATGTGTCAGAGAATGAGTAGATGAATTAAAGAGAAAAAAGAACCCAGCCATTGCTATTACAACAAAAATATCCTCTCCAGAAAATCACTGGAGGCTGGGAGAGTATTCTGGAGAGCTCTTTCTATGTGCTTCTCTGTTTTTATACTCCTTCCTAATTACTTGCTTCAGCCAGTGTTGGAGACCTCTGGTCTGACCTAGTGTGGCTATTCCTCAGTAACTTGGGAGAAGGTAATACAGAACACTGAAAAGGTAAGCAGAGAAAGTGAGGCAGAAATGCCCCACATTTTCCTTGAAAATAAATACTCACTCTTGGAAACAGACAGCTTAATCTCAATTATTTGGGAAAAATGAGAACATATACATTGTGAACACAAGTACACTCCTAAGTCTTCGACTTGCAGCTTCTGATTTGTGACATGATTATCCCCTTCTGGGGGTCATCATGTATAGAGCTTCTCTCAGGATGAACGCTGTTTTGGTGTACTGGTAGGTGGTAATTGGTGCTGACCAAGATAACACATTTATCTTTATCTTTCCTTCAGCATTAAGCTTGCCTTGTAGCATTGTAGCTCTGGACATTGTAGGGACATACAAGAGAGACTCCTCAGCTCCACAGCAGAGTGGTATTAGACCACTGTGGAACATAGGAACCACAGTATAAATCCTAGCTAAAAGCCATGTTGACACATCTTCCATGAATGACATATCCACTATGGGATAAAGTCTTCACAGGTGAAATTCAGACGCTGGCTTCAGCTGGGACCTCAGTCCTGTGTAGCTCACGCACCGCATGCTCTTTCTACCTCTCTCATAACAACTTATTTTCCCACAGCATCCCAAGTTCTGCCAGGAAGAAGATGCTGGATTTAGGAGTAGTAGCAATTTTAAGATATAATCCCTCTGTCTCTCATTTCCTGTTAGCACCATCACAGCAGACCTGGGAGAAACTCGTCAGTGTTCACAGCTGAGCAGCCTCAGCCCATTATCAAATGAGTTAGTATAAAACTGCTGGTAGAGGAAGCTATTCTTTTCTTCAGACTTTGTGGAAGAATCTAGCAAGCTAAGAGTTGCTGAGAAAATTCTTAGGCTTCCTTATTTCAGGTTGTGGTTTTGGGGGAAAAAAAGAGTATCTTGCAAAAATACTTGAAAGAACATAACATTGAGGTAAGCTTTAAAATAAATTCTTTTCTTCTCGGAAGTGGGGAAAAAGGAGACTAATGCAACAAATTTTGATAGCATTTTGTTTGAATTCTTGGTCTGAGGAGTGTGTGATCTAGCAATAAGGTAACAAAAGATTAGGGAGAAGTGGAACGTTCAAATGTTTCCCCTGGGTTTCATGGTTATATGTTACATGCATAGTTTTTATAGCCATGAATTTTGTGTTGTCTGTCTGTTTATCAGTACAAACCTTGCAGTAAATAAGACAGAATGAGGGTAGGCAAAAGGACTGTAAGAGAGCGGGCAGCAGAGCATTTGCGGGAGCCAGTTCTGCGGTGTTCCTCATGGCATGGGTCTGTCTGTGCCCCGTGCAGTGTCGCCAGCTGCGCGAGGGCAAAGCGCCAGGCTGGCAGAGGGAATGCTGTTGTTTCAGTGCTGGCTTACGAACATTTCTGTGTTCAAGAGGATATGATGTGCTG
This sequence comes from Steatornis caripensis, assembly GCA_013398225.1. Taxonomy (NCBI): domain Eukaryota; kingdom Metazoa; phylum Chordata; class Aves; order Caprimulgiformes; family Steatornithidae; genus Steatornis; species Steatornis caripensis. The sequence goes on from VZSC01004244.1 coordinate 142,814, forward strand.
TGTAGGGAGGACAGACTCCTAGCCATATTTTCAAAATTTCCAGTATTTGCCGTGCTCTGATGAAACAGAAGAGAAGGAATGTTGTATCTCAGCATCCCTCTCTCTTGCTAATAGAAAGATGGGGTCTTTTCCGTATTCCAAATTCACTTTTTACTGTGTTGTAAAGGATAACAAATTTACTTTAAATAAAAAGTTTGATCTTTAACAGAAAGCAAATATGTTTTTGTGTTAAAAATCACAAATTTACACTGAAGCGTCGTTGTCCTCAACTGAAGATTGCTGACCATCTGTGAGGATCTGGTGTAGAAACTGTTCTTTGCGTTGTGTTGGGGGATTCCTTGGTTTTAGTCTGTCCTGCTTGAGCATGAGTCTGAAAGAGTCCCTTAAAAACCAAAGAAATTGTGCTGTGTGGTTTGGTGCCAGCTCCACTGCAGTCCTACGCAAGTTCTTGTGAGGGCTGGTGGGTTCAGTGTGCGTATTCGAGAGAAAGGGAGGGATCAGGCAGGAAACTGTGGTCGTCAGAAGATGAGATTCTCCAGCTTTGGTTACAGCTTAGTACTGTGCTCAGAGACAGATCTCTTCATACCTGTTCAAGCTTTGTGTATAGAGATACAGTGAGTACAAATATATATGGAATTATATTCCCTCTATGGAATAGTTAACAGGCCTGAGCTGGCTCTGCAGGGGTTTCAAAAGACTGAGGATAAAAAACGTTTGGTAAGGAAATGGCAGGCTATGTCAGTCATGTGTAATAGTAAATCTGTAGTAGTCGTTCCTGGGCACTGCTGAAATAGTACTACACTGCTGTCATTTGGATGATCCCAGTTTCAAAATTATTAGCAGCTGTTTTATGTACGTTTGTTTCCTTGCTGCCTCCCAAAGACTCTCCTTTTCCTTTTGTTGACAAGAGGCTTTCAGATGGATCCTTCCCCTCAGAGTTGCTTTTAGTACTGGATCAAATGTGCAGTGCTCTGTGTGCTTAATCTGGTGTGCCTCAGTACCTGGGATTCTGCATCTTAATATTTGGTTCCTAAAAGGCACTTAACAGCCATGAAACAAATGCTTTAAGGCCTTCCTGTCTTCTCACAGGTTTAGCCTGACCTTAAGTAGCTGTGATTTCTACTAAATATTGCACATGCAGAGAAAGAATCCCTGCCAGGAGAGTTGCACCTTGAGCTGGTGAGCACATGGCCCTTTCAGGGAGTGGTGGAGCTGGGCCAGGCAGTGCCAAGAGGGATGTCGATTGCATGATGCACTTATACCTGTTTTGAACAGGAAACTGTTCCCAGAGTGACTTGGCTTATAGGCCTGGAGAAGCCAGAATCTCCAGGTAACAGGGACCAGAGCTGGCCCATCTCCTTTCTTTTTTCTTCCTCTCTTTTCTTCCTCCTTTTTCAAAACCCGCCTGGATGCATTCCTGGGCAACCTGCTCTAGGCTAACCTGCTTTAGCAGGGGGGTTGGACTAGATGAGCTCTAGAGGTCCCTTCCAACCCCTACCATTCTATGATTCTTAGCAGTGCAGAGGATTTCTCCATCTGAAAAGAAACTTGCTTTGGTGGTAGAAACTTTCAGAAAATTCATCTCCTAGTGCTGGAATATCCTGTATTGTACAGGAACTTAGACAAATGTAAGAGAAATACTGTACCCGAGCTCCTCCCTGTGCCTCTTGTGCTGCCTCACCCCTTCTCTGAAAAAGAGAAGAGCAGAAGCAGGAGGAATCTTGGTTCTATGCTGGTCTTGGAGCCAAGATAACAGGCAGTGTTGAAGGCAGATGAAAGGATTAGTAGACGTCTTCTCTCTGTACCCTCCTATCCCACACTGGTACTGCTGGAGGAAGTGGCTGAGCTTAGGGCTTACCACTTGGCATAGCACAGAAATTCTTCACTGCTGTTTTACAACCAGATTCATACTTGAATAATTTAGTTGTCCATATCAACACAGCTTGGCCAGTTCAGGAGACACAGACACATTAGGCAAAACTCAAGGAGAAGCTGTTTTCTTTTCCGCATTGCATCAACAGAAGCCACACTTCACTATCTTGCTACTCTTTCAGTGTTGTCCCTGAAAGATCCCTGGGAAAGACCCCATGACCCTCCCACTAGCAACATCATTAAAATCGGCCAGCCTTTGACCTCAGAAAAAGTGGAGAAATGTTTCAGGTTTTAGAGGCACATAAACCTCCACGTGGCTCATGCTGAACCTGGGCGCTTTGCAAGCCTGAATTTGACCACAGTGGAGCTGAGGGAAGGAGGAAGATGTGGGGTGGTGCAATGCCACATCCCTGTATCTGTGCACCTGCTGGGCAGAGCTAACAGAGGGAATGGGGAACAGCTTCTGTAGCTTTTCTCCTTTCCCTTGGCCTCCATGAGGAACTCTTCCTCCTAGAAATCAGGACAAAGCCAGCTCCTCTCCAGGTGAGCAATTCCACCTGTGGAAACCTCCAGCTGAAACATCAAGCCCCAATGTGTGTATCATAGCCACAACCAAAGTCTCCCTTCGGCAATGGCTGTCAGACCTCTGGGCTGGACTCGCTCGTGGCTCTTCCACAGCTGGCTCTACCTCAAACAGCTGCTTTGGGAAGCACAAACAGTGGCAAGTCTCACCTGTCTTGACTCTGTGCTTGTTTGGCCTTACTCTCATCCTTGCTGTTGTAAGGATACTGGAGAAGTTTTGTCCTTCCACTCTGCTCCCTGGACACCTTGTGTTTGCCATACTGGGCAACATATGCCTAGTCAGTGGGGCTTGGCAGATTCCCTTCTACCTCCCCTTGAAATCCCTGTGCCCTCCTTTGCCCTTCAAGGCAGTGACCATAAAGTATAATGGCAGTAAATTCCTCTGCCTCCCCACTGCCAGCAGATGTGCTCACAGTGGTCTCCCCTGGGCCAGTACCTACCTGCCTCGCTCCACCAGAGCAGTGCAGACTGTACTGACATCCTGGCTGCAAATAATTTCCAATTATATGAATAAGCAGCTTATTAACAATACATTCTGGCTAATAATTTTGTGCTACATATCTTTGCATTGTCTTGTCCCCAAATCCCTCTCTCATCAGGCACTCGATGCTCAGTAACAAGAAGGGGGAATGCACTTGTTCTCTTATGAACAAATCCCAAGCGTCTGCAATTAGTTCAGTTTCTGCAACTGGCTGCGTACAAACTGAGCCAAGAACTGTGCTGCATTGCAATGCCTCATCCTTTCCCATAGCATCTGCATTTGCCATGTCCACTGGAGGTCCTGACTTTGAGGAGAGAAGCTCTTTGGGGCAGGACAGGTCATAAGGAGATGTCTGTCCAGGACCCAGCATGCTGGGCAGTAAGGAAATAATGAAGTTGGTCCTTTTGCTGCATCTCTGACAAAGGATCAATATGGATTTTAATTATAGTATCACAGAAAATAAGATGAATGTTATCTCAGGAGGTCACTTAATCTAGCCCAGTGACACACAGCAGGATCAGCTCTTTTGATGTAATTTCTAAAGATCTCTGTTTAACTAGTCTAGGTTGCAGCATTCTTTTGGTGACCTATTCCAGTGCTGCACTATCCTTATTTGAAAGCTTCTCCTAATGTCTGATTCTCCCTCCTATTTAAACACCTCCCTCCCTTTTGTATCCACGGTGAACCCAGAGAGCAGATTATTCCCTTTCTCTTGCTTTGCATGCAGTGACACCTGCCATGCCTCCCCTCAGTCTTTCCACTCCGGACTAACCATCCCCAAGTCTTTTTCCCTCTGAGATTGTGTTCTGACAGCTTGGATCTTTTTTTTCCCCCCCTTCTCTGAATTCTCTCATCAACCCACCTCTTCTCTGCCTATCTACTTGGAGTCCCCAAAGCCTCCTGAAGTTTCTTTTGTGCTTTTCACCCAATCAAGGATGAAACCATACACTTCTCTGTTGCCTTCCATAGGAATTCTTGCTTACAGTTGATTTACTTTCTGCAAAACCCACAGAAACCTCTGTGGATTAGACACTTCTTAAAACGTCAGCGGCCTTAGAGACTGCCCTGCTTTCGGCTGACCTGCCCCGTACGTTGGTCCCTGCTGAGCTCCATAGGAAGCCCTGGCGGAGGGGTCCCCGTGGCAGCAGCGCTTGGGGTGCTGCCGGGGAGCTGTGTGCGAAGGGAAGGGCTGGGTTTGGGGTGCGAGGCCGCTAGAGGGCAGAGGGAGATCAGGAATGGGGTGCCGGGCTGGGGACGGA
>VZSC01004244.1:147143-229955 GCA_013398225.1 Steatornis caripensis
GGGCTTGGGGTGGGGTGGGGGGGTGTCTTCGTCAGCCGAGGCCTGGCTCTGCTCGCAAGCAGCGGGGTAGCTGCCTGGAGCTGGGCACCAAGCTGAAATGCTGGCCTTCGCAGTGCTTTCGTGATATTCCCAGTGTTTTGCATGAAAACGAGCAGCCTGCGCAGCGGCCAAAGCGTGGGGTGTCCCGGCGGGTGCCCAGAGGCATGGCAGTTTGTCTGTCACTCCTGTCTCCCCTGGCTCCGGGAGGCAGGTGCCCACGTGAGCCCATCTTGTGTGTGCTGCAAAGATTTTAGGGAAGCTGTGTATCCTTGCCTCACCCTGCAGCGTGCCTTATGAGAGGTCTTGAACAGACAGCCAAAGACCCTTCTTCCTGAAATTGTAAGCAGGCTGCACCTAAGGCCTTACCCGCCAGATGATGGAGCCCGCCAGGCCCCTTCCTGGGGGCATCGCTACCACTTGCTCCTGCAGCAGAGCAACACAAGCCAGTCCTTCACTCTCGTCCAGGCCTGCAGGGATGTGAGGCAGTGGGGAATTGATGCTAAATAATCCTGAGAAAGGGAGATGCTGGGATAAGGGAGAAGGTGGGGGCTTATCTAAAACAGGGTAGTAGAAGATGGCTCAGGGAAATGGTAGCTCTAGTGAGCAGTGAGAGCGGGAACATGGCGGGGGGCGCGGCAGGCAGAGCTGGGGCCAGAGGGCTGGCCATGTGCATGCAGGGGCTGCTGGGCACACGGGACAGGCACTCTAAGCAGGACATGGGCCATGGGCTCGGCTCGGCTCTGAAGGAGAAGAGGCCCCACAGCAGCAGCTTAGCGAGAGGCCTGGTGTTTGGTCTGTTCCACATCAATGGGGCGTCNATGGCAGGGGGCGCGGCAGGCAGAGCTGGGGCCAGAGGGCTGGCCATGTGCATGCAGGGGCTGCTGGGCACACGGGACAGGCACTCTAAGCAGGACATGGGCCATGGGCTCGGCTCGGCTCTGAAGGAGAAGAGGCCCCACAGCAGCAGCTTAGCGAGAGGCCTGGTGTTTGGTCTGTTCCACATCAATGGGGCGTCCAGCTGTGGCTGAGGATGAAAGCAAGCGAGAGAGAGAGAGAGGATTAAAGGCTCCCAGGGTCTCCTCTAACCCGCCTAAGACTCACCGAGAGGGCAGTGTGCGGCTTCAGGAAGGCTTCTTCATATGGAAAATATTATGTGAGGGAGAGAAAGAGAAGGGGGAAGGGAAGAGGGAGAGAGGGAGACTTCTGTCCAGAGAGTGCTGGGGGAAGACTGATCACAAAAAGCGTTTTGGAGGCTCAAACCAAGCCCAAGGAGAAAGTGCTGAGCTCTGCCATACTTGAGAGTGCGGTGGGGCGCAGATGTGATGAGTTTGGGAGGCCGGCAGACAGGAGAGAACGCGGGGTCCAAATTTGCTAAGAGCACATAGCAGCAAAAAATAAAGGGACGAAAGAAGAGGGGAAGTGGAGAAGGGGGACAAGGAGGCTGGCAAAAGGGAGGAGAAAGAGAGAAACGGAGGGGGAGGTGGTGAAAGGCAGAATGAGGGACACGGAGGAGAGCAAGAGGTGGTGAAAGGCTGGTTGTCTGCTCCATTGTGTTATTAACCAGGTCGCCAGGTGGAAGCACCCCGCACGCAGCCCTCCTGGCCCATTTCCTACCCCTGCCAAATTTCTCCCAGGAATGCTTGTGATGGGGAACAAATTGCTAACAGAAGTGAGACATTTTGCACTGAATGCAAGCAAGTTTTCAGTGAAAGGGTTCCTGTCAGCGGGTTGGGACTGGAGGGTGTGGAGCCTTTCTCCCTGCTCTGGCAGAGTAATCCTGCAAGTTAACACGAAGCATTGGTTATAGCACAGGATAAAGGACCTGAGGCTGGGCTTTCCTGCCTTCTGTTTTGGCTGCCACCGTTTGGCTGCTTTCATTCACCGTTATTTTCTGCTTCACCTGTGTGTGGCATTCTCAGTCTCATTAGTCCTTCCTCCACTCCCCGGGCCACCCCCCACTGGTGAGATCTCCTGAGTATTCACAGGCTTCCACTCTACTTTCCTCCTTGATTTATACTGTTGAACTGAATGACCTTCCTTGACCTCATTTTCATGACAGTGTGAGCACACACATCAGCACTCCGTGAATGGCAAAGATGGTCCCTCCCGTGCGGTCCTGCCCTCTGAGCTGCAAGGACGCTAGCTGTCCAGTTTTACATGTGGGGTAGGTTTGGTGTGTGCTCACACGCTGCAGATGGGTGCCCTGTCACCTGGATCTGCAGCACTCCCTTGCACACTAGAGTCCACAGATGTGGAAGGTGCTGGCTGAAAAATGCTCTTCTGCGTATCTTTGCACATATGGACAGTGTTCAGCGGTGCTGGTGTGCATGCACAGGCAGTATGCAGGAAAATACTCCTGTGTATTTCACTCTATGTATAGATGTGCAGAACTTTCCCCTTCTCCATCACCCATGCTTTGAGGGAGCCCACAGCTATCTATGTCTATCCCTGTGAGAAATGCACACCAATACTGTCTTTCCTTTCCATTTAGGTTGCTGTGTTCTTGGTCATTGCTGCAGTAGCTGAAAACTTGCTAGATGGACCAGACAAGCCAAAACAGAGAGCTGGGAGATGTGTGTTGACTCCCTTGGTATGGACACACTTGCAAGGTGAGGGAATTCCTATTACAACAAATATCCTGGTGCCCTGTGACTCCTGATGAAATATGTGGATTTTAACAGGAGAGAGATCACCTCCTCCTCCTCCATAGAAAACACATAGCTGAGTCTTTGCTCCTGGTTCTGAGGAATTTCAGACAAAAGTCTGAAGTTCTTAAGTATAAGAGGAGCAGCCAACCCAAAGGTGCTGCTGGGTTTTGGCACAGCAAGTCAGCTATGATCCTGTTTGCCATACTCCAGCTGTACCCCACCCACGCTCCACTCTGACATCCCAAAGCTTGAGCGTCTTCCACACTTTCTCTAAATAGTTGGCTAAGCAGCTTTGCCCCCTTCCCTAGCCCAGCGGTACACAAATCCCTTTGTCCCCTAGTCTGGAAATCTGCCTTCCTGTCCCTCCCTTCCCTGCCTTCCTGGGAAGTCGGTGTGGATACGGTGCTGCCGGCTTGCCTGTCTGAGCTGCTTAGTTAAGAATAATAAACAAACTCCTAAATGGAAGGATATTCTTTAAACCTGCCTTGTGCTGCCTGCCAGGGAATGCAGGCAGCAAAGCCCACCTCCTGTCCCCCTCTAGCCCTAGCTCCAGGCTCTCCTGAAACCTGATCTCCTTTGCTGTGGAGCTGCACCATGGCCTCTGTGTGCACCTTCCCCCCTGACCCTGTCTGGATTCTCCTGTCCTTTTCCTGACACACACCCAACAAGCACATGCTTCTCGCTCTTGCACACACATACCAAAGAGGGGCACACAGTGACCCTGCCACATCTCGACTCATGGAAGCAGAGGTGGGCTATGCCCACTGCACAGATGGGTGTGTAGCGGATTTACACGCATGTCCATGCCCACCCCTTTACATGGGTGTACACAAACACGCTGTGAAAAGTGATGCAAACACCCACTGTGCCAAGAACTAGGCTGATCACCCCTTTGGGAAACCTACTGAGGCAGCTGAATGCAGATCGGAGGCAGAAACACTCCGAAAAGTGCACAGACACACGGAAGCAGTGCCCACACAGCCCCAGGCATGAAAAGCAGCATGGCAGCAGGCGTGCAGAGAAGTGGCAACCTCGTATCACAGCATGACAGCAGAGCATACTCAATAGCAGGCTCACTGATAAACCCAGCCAGCATGTGCCCTGATTTCTCTTATGCTCACCTCCTTTTGCAGAGGGGTCTGTCCATCTCTTTCACTGCTTTTCTCACTGTTGTATGTATGCATTCTCCCTTCACTCGCATGTCCCAGCGTTCCTATGTATACCTGCTGGTCCATTCTCCCATTAGCTGGAGGCTTATCTCATACAAGGATATGCTGCACACACTCCCCCTTATATGTGATGAAATGCCGACCTTCCTGTACACATCTGTTTTGCTTTCACACACTCTTTGCAGCATCTCTGACACAGATGTGTCTTTCCCTCTCTCTCCATGTTGTTGGTGCACCTTTTACTTAGGCACACAGGCATCTTCTTCCACCTTCTCCTGCCTCTTCTTTCCCTTCCAGCTCTTGCAGCTTCCCAGCTTTCCTTCTCTGTGGCCCATTTTCCTCGTGCCAGCATTCCCAGCTAGCAGGAGGAGGATGTCAGTTAGAGGCTAAGCAGTCCCTGGGACCCTCTGGCCCTGCCACACTTTTCAACCCACTTCTCATTTTTCTTCTCTTTTTGTAATTTATTGTTTGCAGCTCTCCTCCTCAGTGCCTGCTAAAGGGAACTAGGCTCCTTGCCTCCTCTTCTATCTCTTTTTATCTTAAGAGAAAGGGAAAAAACCCATTTTGCTCTTTCCCCAGCTCCAATTCCCCTTCCACCCCCACACCCTCCCACCCCCCTTCCCAGCCCTGAAACCTTTTCCTGATAGTGTTGCTGTAACTGTTCAATTAAACGAGCAATTACAAAATCAATCAAACCGAAATGTGTGCTGTGCGCTGAGGGGGGACCGACTGCAGAGTGGGGACGGCGCCTGAGCCTGTCCCAGCCTGAAGGCAGCTCAGCTCACAGCTCAGCTGAAATTGTCTCGTTTGATGGTGAGACATTGCTCTGAGGACAGGTACTCTGCTTCCATAGGGTCGCACTCTGCTCTGTAAAGGCAGCATCAGTAGCTTTGCATGCCTGCAAATGTCCCCCTATCTGAGAAAATCCCGGCAAAGCTGTTAATGTTAACCACAGCCTTTGGTTTGAATGGGCCAGGAAGAGCCTGCCAGTTGGAAAAGGGCGTTGGGGGTGTTCGGATGAGGGTGGCTTCTGCAGCAATAGGAAAGAAGGAAAGTGATGAGGTGAAAATGGTAAACCCAAGCATGGGTCATGTTGTGTAATTTCATAGGGTTACACCTGCTTACTTTCTCCTTTTGTGTGTTTCTGCTCCTGCTACACACTTAACATGTCAAATCAGTGTGTGCCATGGCTCTTTGCCACTCACCAGGTGACATTCACACTGCCTTACTCCCCACTAACTGTGTCTTCTCAGAGCTACAGCCATGATTTTCACTGCAGGAATTCCCTTTTGACACTTGCAGCCCTCTTGGTGCTGTCATAAACAAGCAACTAGACTGTCCCTGACACAAAGGCACAAATTTTTCCAAACTGATCACAAACAAGAAAAGATGAGCTGGAGAAACAGACTGGATTAAGGAGAAAATGTGCAAAGCAGATGAGTTTTGGTTCATGTGTGGGCAGAATCATGGCAGCTGTCCAGTGGCATGGGGAAGCCAGCTTTAGCATATGGTATTTACCAAGGAGACCCAGATTCTGCTCTTGGTTGCACCAGGGAAACCCCACCACCATCTGATCCCCTGAAAGGCTGAGGCAAACTGATGAGAATTTGGGACCGGAGAGCTTAATGGAAAGGATGGGGAAGGCTTTCCTGTCTTCTGAGCAACATATGTGAAAGGAACACCTTCTTAAAAACCCCTTTGCCATAGTATTGTCTGTTTGGGCTGCCAGGAGCACACCTGTGTCTTGCTGGTGGGTTCTGGTCCTGCTCTCTGAGGAAAACTTCCCTCCAGGTTTAAGGGAAGTGGTATTTGAGCTATTTAATGAGGAGCTATTATCCCAGGCCTGACCCTGATTTTGCAGAGTCAGAAAAGCAGTATCCCAAAGGCTTATCATTCCTTTAAGAGCAGAAACCTGGTGAGTTTCCTAGGGCAGGAGTCCAGTTTGGCTTTAATTTTTAGTGAGTAATACTTAAAGCCTGGTCACCCTGCAGGTCCTGGGGAAGCACAGGACTGTGGTGACACACTTTCTAATGCCACAGGAGGTATGCAAATCAATTTGCAAGGAAGCTTTAACGACGTCCCCATCCCCATTTTTTATTTTTAGTTTGGTCACACCCTGATTTACCACTTTTATATATATTAAAAAATTGAAGATAAGCACCAATACACAACTGCTGCTTTACACCTGTTCCAGAGTTCCCTGTGTCTGACGGTGACATTCGGTGCTGGTGCAAAGCTCATCTATTTCCCCACCCTTCTGGAAATGGCAGAGTGAAGAGGGCTGGAAAGGGAGAAAATTTGACAGGGGGAGCAGTGAGGGGAGGTTGATTTTTTATGCCGCTTGTCTTGCTGGTGCCGTTATCTTGGATTGTACTGATACCATTTAGGGTGTATTTATTGGGTATGCCAAGGATGCCTGGAGCCTATGGCTCTGGCGTTTGTATAAATCTAAATAAATAAGTGTATGTTTCAAAGCACTTTAAAGTCTATGGCATTAGCCCAGCTGCACGGCTCTCGTGCAAGCAATGCAAGTCTGTCTGCGAGCGCTGTTCTGTTAGGGCTATTTTGATCTCCTACGACTTGAGGAAACCCCTGAGGTAATGTCCTTTTGGTGCTTGGTCCAAGAAAGGTGTCAGCAGGTGACTTTGAGGGTAAGACAGGCTGGTACCCCTCCCTGCCAGCCTTTGGCTAGAAGGACCACCTGCAGAGCCCGAAGGAGATTCCCATTTCTCTTGGTGGATTTGGGACTCAAGCATCTGGGGGAAGGACTCATTTATGGGAAAGATCTAAAATGCCGAAGAGGGACAGGGAGGGATGTTATTCTGCAACCCTTTTGTCCAAAAGCTACAAATCTCTCAGCTGTGGCTCTGCCTGCCCCTTGGCTCTCCCTTCAGGCCGGGCGCATGCAATCACGTGTGTGAAACAGCTTGGCCTGTGCCCCTGCCAGACATATGGCAGGACCATTAGTCAAGCCACATATGGGAAGGAGCAAGGTACAATTTGCTGATTAGGAGGGAGGAAAACCCAACTGGCTCCTTGGACAACAAGACCCCTGCAGCAAATAAAGGCTACAAAAAGGCCGCTGGTGCGAGATCCCTCTCAGTTGCTCCAATTTGATGTAGTGTTCGCTGGGGCTTGATGGAGGTGGATGAACGGACCTGAACACACTCTCACTTGGTTTCTGTCAGGTGGGGAAACTGTGGTCTCCGAGGGGTTGACTCCTGATTTATGAAGGGCTCACTCCTGGCTCACAGCAAGATGAATAACAGGGAAATATGGCCCCTGCTCCCTGCTTAGGGGAATGCATTGCATGGTAAGATAAACTAAAAAAACTTGCTAAAATGAAGAGAGAAACACACAGCTCGCATGCTTACAGATCCCAGTCTGGCATTTCTGTAGCCCCCGGGCTCGCACTGGTTTTGCAAGACACTTTGGGGCCTGATCCTGTTGAGGTGGTCCTGGGCGAGGGAAGAGCTCGGCAGTATGACAGATTGGATCTGCTTTGGTGCAACGCCACGTGCTCGTGGTACCGCAAAATGCCAGGCGGGTGGCACTGGGTGAGCCTTTGGTCATGTCCAGCTGTCTGCTTGCCATCTATATTTGGTAAAAAAATGATTTGGAATTGTTTGTTTGTGGCTCCTTGGTAACCCCCCTTAAGAAATGCCTTCTTTTGTTTGGTTACTTGAGAAAAATATTTTCCCCTCCTTCTTTGACTATTTTGAAATGTTAAAAAAAGCAAAGCTTTAAAGAGCCCAAGAATATCCAGGACGGACTGTCAACAGCAGCCTCTGTATCTTTCCTCATGGCTCAATGCTTGCCTTGGTCTTCGTCGCTTCCAGACACTCTGCTCCACCTTCTTGTAAATTCTGACAATGAAAACACTATTTAAATGTCCTCAAAGTTTCTCTTTCCATTGAAAAAGGGGATTTATTCTCTCTCTTTTTTTTAATCAGAATTAATGTGATTCTAATGTGTTCCTTTTGATCTTCAGGGGATTTTTTACACTGATGATCCCTAATTTTGAAATGATTTTTTTTGTTTTAATTGTTTAAAAAGCTTTAGTGAAGGGGGGAAAAAAAATCCATCCTACTACTTTGGCACATCTTTAACCTTTAAGTACCTCTGGAAAAAAATATTTAAAATATATTATACATTTTTAAACAGGGTGCTTTTGACAGGTCAGTTTCAAACCGCTCTCTCTTTTCTTGCGCTGTGTTGGAATAAGACAATTTTGCAGCTTGGATTTTTTTGACAGTTAAATTGCAATGTAGGCAGAGGGTGGAATAGGGATCCTGTCTCTTTAACTCTCTAACTAGACAAAGACTTTTCCCCTTTGAGAGCTGAGCCCGGGATCAGAACTGTCAGATGATCTCGTAGCACTTGGGAGAGTTTGCAAAGTCATAATTATATCTTTTAACCTGTCTTGCTCTTTGCAAAAGAAAGGTCCTATTATATTGAAATGAGATTATTAGCCATCAAATACTTTCTTTCTTGGGATTCTTCTTCTTTAAAAAAAATTCAAATACCTTAACTACTTTGCAATTGAATTTTTATAAGATTTACTTTTCACTAAATAAGTGTTCTGTAGCAGCTATTTTTTAAAGTATTTTTAAAAGGGTGTTTTCAATATGCAGATGCAAAAAAATCAGACTAAATGTCTGAAATGTCACCTGTATAATTAAAGGAAACGTAAAGTTTCAGAGCTCGGTTCAGGTTTTTTCCCTGGCTTAGTTGGTGAGCTTCACTATTCAAAAAAACCCTGCTTCTTTGCCTGATTTTGTTGCCAAAAATATTTTTTTCCTGAAACCCAATCATTTTCATCCTTCCATTTTCTCTTTTTTTCTCTGTCTTTTCTTCTTCCCCAAACATGAAAAAAAAAGAAAATGAAACCCTAAATAACTGGAGAGGTTTATTTTTAAAATCCACACAATTAAAATCACTGCACCGCCACGTCAATATGTGCTTTAACAAAAGGTGATGACTGCCTTAAAGCAATCAGGGTAACACCAAAAAGCTAAGTAAAATGCGGTATCAAATTCAAGTAAGAGCCTCTTTAAATTAGCTCATCCGAGTACCAGTTGGCAAAATAGTTACACCCAGGCCTAATTTGAAACTTGAGATTAGTTCCAGGTTACACAAACAATAAATATTTAGCTCATGTTGAAATATCTAGCTGAACAAGGATTGACGTGAATATAAAATAGTTGAAATCCACAAACAATCTGGGCCTGATCCGCAGACCTCTGAAGTCAATGGAGGATCCTTCCACCTGCTACAATAGCTTCGGCTCAAGCACCCCTTTGTTGGAAGTGACTGGTCACTTTAATCGAATGATTAAAGTGCTGTCATTTATAGCTCTATAACTCAGATTGTGTCAGCCTTTCCATTATAAACTCTCTTTCTTTTCAAGGGTGGGTTATGTCTTGGCCATAAAAATTCATTCTGAGATTAAATTCAGCGTGTTCTGATCTAACAAAGGATTTGTTCCTTGTGCAGAGAAAACTCCCCATTAAACTCACAGGATGCCAGGAGGTCACAACTGGTTTACATTTTTTTAAGGGATTAGGTACATTTACATTTTAAAAAATGCTCTGTAGAGTACACAGGGCCCAATCCTGCAGCGCTCTCAATCATGGGAGTCGCTTTACCAATGTGAGTAGTTTAAGATAATGGGGACTATTGCCATGAGTAAAGTTACTCATATGTGTACGTGTTTGCTAATACCACAGTCTGGTACTCGTTTGGTGCACACCTTCAGGAAGGCCCTCAGTTGCATGCTGTCATAACGCATGTGTATTTCCTGTTGACTATATACATCTTTTTTTTAATACCAAGGCCCAAGAATAAAGGCCATTATTTAATACACATTTCTTTAACCTTCTCAAAAAGATGTCTTAGTCATAATGAAAACCAGGAGACTGACAGATCAAAAGAACCTCCCTGATGTTAAATAAGCCCCTGGTTCTGAATGAGACTCACGTGGGGAAACTGTTCATGAAGAACCTCAAGACAGGAAAGTTAGGAAATTTATTGAGCTGCACTTTGTGTAAACCTAAGCACCTGCTGAATGTTAAGCACTTATTTTCTGTATCTCTAGAACTCCCCCATGCTCTTGTTGCTTTGGTATTGAAACACCTCCCTGTCTTATCTGTTTTTAATACTCATAACACTTCTACGATTTCCACCCCCCCGGGTTTACAGGACAGACCCAGTGCCTTCAAGGAAATGACCTGACACTGTATCAGCAGGCGTTCTCTGTCCGTCCAGCTTTCAGTTCCCATTTTCATGCTAAAGCTTCAACACCAGCTACCTCTAAGTTCAAGATAGGAGCAAATGTCTGGTTTTACTTCTGCGTTTGCATCCTTACATTGCTTTTCCAGCTGGATGACTCAAAAGGAAGGAGTGGCAGATATTCATATAGTACCTCAGTAAGCTACTTTTAATTGTCCATGTGTGCTAGAGAGCCGGGCAGGTAAAACCAGAGAGCCGATTCAACCTGTGTAAATTGGCAGTGTCCCCTTGACTCACTGGAGCAGCTCCAGTTTACACCACTGAGAATCTGACTTGGAATTTCAAGGCTTTTCACTCAGCTTCATAAATATCTCTTCTTTTTCTTGGCAATGAAATAATCTGTAGAGTAGTTCCAAAAAATTAAAATAAGTTGTTGGCAGATGTGTCTATTAGTTTGAGCTGCAGATTTTGGGCTTTTATTTTTGAGATTTGCGCGCAGACACGGTGTAGCATGGAGGCTTCTTAATGTCCACAGTAGCTTTACCTTTGGCTGTGCAGTCAGCTGAGCTGTCCCTAGGGGAAGGTACTGTTTCCCTGGGTTGATTGTGGAGAGGCTTAAATGAGAGACCTTGGAAATATATAATAAGAGGAATTCAAAAGCTACCCGTTGTCTCATTGACAAGCGGCCCTGCTGAGTCCATAAGTAGTCCACTGAAGTCAGTACCTTTGCGCCAGCTTTTGCCAGAGGTGGTGTGTGGTTTATGAAATGTAAGCAATAGATGATGTCTCACTTTGTGTATTTGAAACATGGAAAATGGCACCTTTCTCAACTGCAGATTCCTATGGAAAACGTTCTCAGCCTTCTGGGAGTAAAATTCCTCTGCAGGGCAGGAGGCGTTATGCCTTTGGAAGCCCTGCAAAGTCAGGCCTGTCATTGCAATGGAAGGAGATTGGGGTTGGCGCCTCTGTGGGTGTGAGTGTAAACATCCATCTGGGTGTGCCAACTAGAACGTGCCCTGGCTTTGTTATTACTGAGGCCCGGCTCCACTTAAACTTTCTCCTGAGTGATTATCGAGGTGCTTGCAGTTCCGGGGGACGTGGAAATTGGCTTGTTTACTCTAATTTGGCAAGTGAGCCGTCAGCCCTTTGAGGCACTGGAGTACTTCCTTGAAGTCAAGAGTTGCTGTTCAGCAACTTTGCAGAGCAGATCTGAGAAGAAACTGAGCCCGTATTTTGGACAGAAAAATGAAGTCTTAATTAGTATAGCTCACCTTGACTGTACCCCTTGCGTTTCTTCATGTTGATCCTCCCACGGCTATCACCAGCTTGTGCTCAAACGCACCAATGGCAGCACAAATCAAGGTGAAAGGTTGTATAAATTCCTGATCGGAGCTTAAATTGCCTAGATTTTTTTTTAATTTGGTCCTGGGACTCGTTCAGGAAAAACGTCAAAGCCTGCTCCGTTATTTGTGCTGAGCTAAAAATAACTTTGGGGGCCCCACCTTAACTGAACACACTCCCTTAAAAACAGAGCAGTATACAAATTCCCCTGTGCTCTTTCTCTTAGAGTTCTGGCAGCCAGAAACCAAAGTCATCAGAAGCTAGAAAACTATTACTCTTTGTGGTGTCCCCTTCCCGATAGAAATCAATGGGTCTGTTGGAACACAGCAAGCGGCAGCTCCAACACGTGGAGGAAGGATTTATTTCCAGCTGGACATCGCCAAGCCTTCAGTCAGAGCCACCAGTGCAGCAACTAACACTGTCAATGTCTTAATGCCAATGGAAAGAAAAAGCTCTCCACAGCAGAGGAACTGCCCTCTGTATTGTCTTTTTCTTCTAATAATAGTGCAAAACTAGGCGCTCGGCAGCACCTTGAGAGCTCATCTGCCTGCTCTCCAGGCAGTCTGCTGCAGGGCTTGTCTGCTCAAGCCAGTCATGGGTCAGTGTTCTCAGTTGAATTTACATTATCAGAGCCGGATGATGGTCTTACCCTCCCTTCGTCTGTGTGCAGACACATCCTTGGGAACTGTAGTGCATTATGGTCCTGAAAATGTATTTGCAATCTGTTCTTCTCCTCAGGTCTCTGTGATGACCTGGATGAGATTGTTGGTCGGCTATCCAGCTACCCAACAAAATTTACGTATGCACCTTTAAACACCTTGTCCTTGATTCCTGCCATGATGGAAATTGGTTGAAATGGCATTTGCTAGCTCCAGAGACCAGTGCAGACAGGATTTCTGTTGGTGGGACCTTTTTGGTCCACGCTAATTTCCCAAGCTTTGTTAAGTGGAGCAGTTCTCCTAAAGCAACTCCACTTCTCCTTTCTGGCAAGACGGTCCTATCACCCTCAGGTACTCAGCGCTTTACCAGTTGGATCAATGGGCAATTGTTCCAGAAACACACTGAACTTCCCCAGTCTGGGTCTCTTTTTTTTTTTCTTACCCTTTAACAAAACCCTCAGAGATTTGAGCAAAAATAGAAAGAATATGAAAACATATTCTATCATAATTTTTGTCAAGGGCATAGAAATAATTTCGCAGCCTGCTTTACTCCTTCACAGCCCCAGAAAGGTTTTATGAGCTGAAGCGATCAGTCTCTCAGGAGGTGCTTAAGATGAAAAGGGAGACCACGAAACCAGGGCCATGTTTCCATCTGGTATAAAACAGCAGTGTTTCAGCTGGTAGAAGCAGAGTGCTTTGCCCCAGCCGTGGATTGGGCTGGCTGACCCCAGTCTGTGGCAAACCTCTTAGATCAATGTCAGGGAGCTGACACCTGGCTCCTCTCTGTGGTGACCATTCCTGGGGACTGAGTACATCTTGATTCCATATTTTGATTTTACAGGCCCTGCACAATAATCACCTCTTAATTCACCCTCCCACCCTCCCTCCTCTCTTCTCTCTCTGCTGAGGAACAGCAGACGGGAGATTTCATGTGCCATAAATATTTAGATTGTGCCTGTGTGTTTATAACACTTGCCGAGAGTGTAACTGGAGCAGCTCGCGCTCAGCAGCAACACCTGATGCTAGGGAAAGTTTTCCATCACCTCATATGGACCAAACAGCCGTGTGCCGCAAGCTGACCATGCACCAGGGACCAGTAGCTGTGTTGTCCCTGCCCGTTTCTCCCCCTGCCACACCAGTGCATAATAACAACAATAACAATACGGACATGCTTTCATGTCCCTTAGGAGCTGCTGCTCTAAAGGACCCTGGAAAAAAAGCTATGGCTGGGATTGAATGGAAACTTTTTGCAGCATTACCATGGGCGAAGCATGTCCCCCGTGTGACCCATAGGCCACGTGTGCTGGGAGATCCACAGTGCGTGGACATGTCTGCCTCTCCTATGTAGCCTGACTGTCTTAGTGAAACGTGGAACAGTTGCCTTTAAGAAGGTGGAGTATCTAATGGAGGAGCTTTTTAAGACAAGGTTAGACCTCAGAGAGGACAGCAAAGCTGATCCTTACTTCAGAGCGTGAGAACAGTCCAGCTGAGGTTCTAGGCCCCTTTCCATAGCTGCCTGGCCCAGGCCAAGCTGGGCTGTGCTGCTCGCCCTGGTTGTACGTGGAGCGGGTAGACTGGCAAAGCAGGCTCTCCAGCTCTTCCTTGCTGGAGCGGTAAGCCTGCACGGGCACACAGCCGTGTCTCCTCAGCCTCGCTGGCTTATACACAGCGGTCAGCCCTGCACTTTCCAGAGCAACAGGTCTCTTAAGTGTTACGGAATTTTTTGTGCTTTAATAAATGTGTTTTTACTAATGTTTCTTTAGGGGAAAATATCTTTCTTTTGTTTCTCTGTTGTAGCCTTTTTAGGACCTTCTGGGGAAGTGAAGCCAATAGTACTAGCTTTGGCTCTTTTTTTTTTTTTCCCCCCCCCTGTCCTGGGCTTTTTTCCTTTCTTTTTTTTTTTTTTTTTGAGAGGAAATAAATCTCTGGTTTTAGTCCCTTCCCTTGCTCCTATTCCACTTAGCGGCTGGGTTCTCTATCCTGTGGCTGTAGAAACAGGAGTAATGACTCACTCACAAACTTAGGAAGGGTTTTCCTCCCTGGGCAGGTGATTTGATACTTGTCTACTATAGGCATTGCTCAAAACTTTTTCCTGGAGCCTTTAATACTTGTCATGGTCAGAGCTAAGACATTACAAGAGACGGATTGTAAGTGATGCCCAGTTTGGTAATTGTTGGGTTCTTTAAAGATTGGTCTTTATCACCAACGGCAAGTTTTGAATTTGGTGCAGTGAGAACTGGAACTAAGAAGGAAAAGAGAGAGCGAGATCGCCCTTCCTCATCTTGTTTTAGAATCAGTGGATGGAAAGGAAACATAAACTCAATTTTATGTGGATTATAAGGCACCTATAAAGAGAGTCATATGAACTGAGACACTTGGCTCAGCTACCCTAATGATACCTATGGAACAATATGTGAAACCTATTACACTATTCTGGATATATGTGTGTATATATATATTTATATATATATGTACAGAGAATGAGAGAGAGAGACGAAATATGGGGCCTTTATTTTTATTGGCTTCTGCAAAGAATAAATTACACAGCAAGGGCAAGGTTAAATTATTGTAAATGTCTGTATGAAAGGCATCACTTAATTATTAACAGTCTGCTACAAATAAAAGGTACATATGCTAAAATGGCCTGACCTGCTGGATTGTGGAGTTTTGTTTAAAAATGTTGGTGAGGCCCACAGCTGACTTGTTCTCTGTCAGACAGGCTGGAAAAAGAGGCAGGGTAAGATTTCATTGCAGAGTGGCTTATATTCCTCTCTACCAGATGTCAAGTGAATGCCTAGAAAATGGGTAAGGGGAAGGTGGGGGCTTTCTGAAAGCAGGGACAAACCTCTGTGAGGAATAGAGGATGTGTAAAACCACCTGGGTGGATGGGGAGAGAGGCAATCTCCAAGAAGTGACTGGTATTGCTCACCGTAAAGTCTGTCTTACAATCTTTCTCTCTTATGACTTACCCACAAAGGATAAGAGGTTTTTACAATTGAGCTCTTTGCCCCATCCCAGTTAGGAAAAGGCTGGAACCCCTTTAAAGAGCTGGTTAGCCCAATGTCATGGTGGACCTGCTATGCATGTTGCCAGGACTGGGAGCTGCATAAGGTGAGCAATAAACCCAGGTGTTCCATACTTCTGTTTGCGGAAAGAGAAGACAAGATACCGGTCCAAGCTGCCTCAACTCTTGGTTTTATTGCTGGGGGCTCACAAGTTGGCTACTAGCGATGGACGTTGCTTTAGTTAAGGTAATGCAACAAGAAAGCTGGGGCTAATGCTGTTACGTCACTGCCACTTGCTATAGCTGGTCCAAACATCATGCCTCTGGAGAAGGATATCGGGCTTGCTGACTCCAGCTCCTCGTCTCTGGCAATTCCTGTGTTAACAGGAGCAGGAAGATGAGGATTTCAGGACCCTTGTGCGATATTTGTATGCTTTAAACAATCTCTAGATACATAAGGTACTTCTTTACTCTTAGTTTTTATTTCAACAATATCTCTGGGAACAAGTAGCACCATAGGGCAGAGCCACCACCGCCACCATCCCTCCCATCCACAGCCAAGGTTGACTCCTGCCCAGGAGACTCCTGTCAAAGGCAGCTTGAATGTATGAACAGGGCATCTTCCTATTTGCATCCACTTCAATTTGCAGAGCTTTTCAATCTTGGCCCCTGGAGGTCTCTGGGCTGTACCTGAGGAGTCTGCAAAGAGTAAATCCAAAGAGAAAATCATCCCAAGATGGAATTTCCAGAGGGAAACTTGGAGGCTTCAACAGGTTGGAGGGGGGAAAAAAAAGGCTAAAAATCCACTAGTCTGTATGAATGAAAGAACTCAGTGGAAAGCTCTCTGTTTTGTCCCTTACAAAATTAAAACTGCTTTTGGCAAGGCAGGAGATGTCTCTCTGATTTCACGTTCAGCTGCAAGGCCAGACAGAATCCCTCAGAGCAGCTGGGCTGACCTCCTGCATGCAGCTAGCCAGGGATTTCCACCCGCTGCTCCTGCATGCTCCAAGCCATCCCTGGTGGAGCTAGGACATTGTCTCTTAGGGAGAAACATTCAGGCTTGCTTTAAGGATCCCAAACAATTTGAGAATTTGCTGCCTCTCCCCGTCCTTGGTAAGCTCTTCCAAAGGCTAGGTGTGCCAACACCACCATTTGCTCCTATGGAAAAACAGGATGACTAAGAAAATACTCAGTGTGAGCTTGATCCTGATGGATTTTAATGCAGTTTGGCATTTGGAGAAAGGTCGAAGAGGAGGAGCCCAAATCATCACTAGCCTGTGGTCCCTACACTCATCTGTAAGCGCACTACCTTCTCTTTGGCACTTAGATTTAGCAAAGCCACATCATGTTACTATACGGTGCTTTTACAGTGGCCTTTTCATCTACTGTCTTCTGTGTCAGTAAGACATGTTTGCAAAAAGTCTCTCTCTCCTTCCATATTACTAAAATTTCCATCAGCGGCTGCATGACTGCTTCCTGCTTTCTCTTCATCCACTTAACTTTGGCTGCTCTCTGCCGGAACACGCATGAAGGCTGCTCAGCATGGGCTGGATGGCCTTGCTTTTGTTCCAAAACTCAGGTCTGTGTAGAAAGAGTTGAAGAAACTGCTCCAGAAGAAATGGATTTTGGTGCGCTTTCACATCACATCAGAATTCTCTTCTGCGCGAACATTTGAAAATGTGAGCCTGGAGTGGGTGGGGAAACTTCAAGTCTAGGTGAGGGCTAGTTGGATGACAGGTAAATTCCCTGTTCTACAAGGTTTGTTAGGTCCTATCTCTGTATTTTACTTTTGTGAGAGTCTGATCTTTCCTTATAATGCCCTTGATGACAAGGGAGCAAAAAAAGTAGTTAACGCACTGCTTCTTTTTGTTATGGTCCCATATGAAAGAAGAGCAGAGCACTTTCACTCTACTTGCAGACAGGAACAGAATTCCTCACTGAGAAAACCTGACTCCACAGGAGGTATGTCTTAGAACAAGGGGAAAAGCATGTCGTGACCGTGCAAGCCAACAGTAGCACAGCCTGCTACAGACCCCATGGGCTGCTGAGAATCTCTATCATTCACATCTTACGAACTGGTTTGGCGCATCTCCAAGGGACGTTGGCAGCTGTTCAAGGCCTTGCAAGGTGCTGAACATGCTGAAGTTCCTATTGTCTCCAGCGTGTGCGGGGATGGATTACCCGAGCTTGCCTGTGCGAGTGGGATTGGGATTTGGCTGGGCTAGGGTGTACAAATGGTTAGGTAGAACTACAGGTGAAGGTTTTGTGAGGTGGCTTTTCTCCTTCTGTGTGAGTTGCAGCTGTATCCTCAACCGCAATAGCTTCTTGTTGATTAGGGTTGTCACTTGTAGCTGCAGCATTGGCTGGTTGCGAGTAAGGTGATGGCACAAGTGTTGATTAGATCGATGCATATGAGGACAGGGATGGAGACGTGTTGGTGTGACAACAGAGAGGCACGACAGCTGGTGAGTGGGAAGTGGTGATGTTTGCTGGTTGGGGCTGTAGCTGCAAGGAGTAGATGGCTGTTGGTTTGAACCATGCATGCTGTCATATGGTGTCTGCTTTTTTTTTTGGTTGGAGTTGTGAATAGTGGGAATGTCTGATTGCTGATTAGGAACAGAAGAACTAAGGGAACTAGGGACATGCAGCCACCGTGAGCTAGGGGCAGGCTGTGAATGAGCCCTGGGAGGACCTTTTTCCAAGGGCAGGAGTGAAGCAGGAAGAGGGGCATAGTGTGTGGGAGAGGGCTAGTCCATGAGCGTGCTCTTAGCATGTGTGTTCACACGTGCCATTCTCTCAATTGGTCCTGAAATAAGCTGTGACTGGGGATAAAATGTCATGGTAGCAGCCAGTGGCTATAAAATCTGGGGTCTAAACGAAAAGGGAAAAAGTGACAAGGGGAAAAGCAAGGTCGGCCCCACCTTGCAGGGTCTGCTCTGGAATGTGTTTGCACTCCAGGGTGTGCAGTGCCTGAGAGTGCGTTAGCAGCAGTGTTGAGTTAGTAATATGAACCCTATACAAATACCTCCGGGGCAGACAGGTCCATTTCAGACTGTGTTTATTTAATAAAGAGCCAGTGAAGTAACTGCAATTTCATTGTCAATTTACTAATGCGTTACAGTTATGTTTCTTAACCTCATTGTTTGGGCTCAGGAGCTTGCAGTGCCTGGCCAGAACTTTCCTTTTTTCCTCCCCTTATTCCCCCCCTCAAGTGTAAAACACGTTTTATTATGACTAGAATGTCTTCTATTTATCAAAAACTGGGAGTAAAACCCTCAACTCCCCCCTTCTATGCACATATCCAACTTGGCAACAGGTTGGTTTATTAACCTCCTAAAAGCCTCACTCACGTTTTTTTTCTATTCTTTCTTTTCTTTAAGAGAAGAAAAAACACACACGTTCACGCACACGCTGGCACACATTCACACACACACACACATTTTAAAAGTTCATCTGGGAAGAACACAATGGAAACTCTGGCTGGAAAGAGACTGAACTGTGTCTTTGTGGTCTGGGAAGCCTGACTACGGCCTCCTACTCTTTTGGATGGAAATCTGGGGTTTGAAACACGCTTGCACGTTCTCAATAAAAAAAAAAGAAAAAAAACCCCAAACCAACAACCCTTCCCCAATGCTGAATTGAAAAGAGGAATGAGCTTTTGGATGAAGTTGGAAAGAGGGGCTGCTGAGGAGTTGTTTTGGGCTGGAGTCTCAGCAGGTCCTTCCTGCAGTGGGGAGATGGGGTGGACAGCAGCAGCGTCGCTTTCAGCTGAGGTCTGGTAGATCCTCTGGTCCCACACAGGTTTATTTGCCAAGAGGGTCCCGGCAGGAGGGGACTTTCCACCTCTCAAAGCTATGAGGAAAGCCTTGGTGCATCAGGTCTGACTTCAGGAATAAGAACTAACCCCATTTTGTTTTCTCTTAGTGACAGCTCCTGTTGCCGCTGGTTTCGTGGCCAGGCTGCAAGTCAGAAGGGAGGTTTTCAGTGGGTGCAAATCAGCGTGGCTCCATTACACAATCAGATGATCTGGCTAGATAACCGTACTTTTGCGTGCAGGCAGGAGGTTTTTATTTCCATCTATTGGATTGTTCCCAAAAGATTTAGGTATGCTGGAAGGAAACAAAGGGTCAGACCCTGTGAGAATGGTGAGAGAACTATGACGAACTGCAAGAAGCTCCCTTGGTTTCCTCCCGTTCTCCTCCAGGAGTTCCTGAGGGACACATGTACCTTTGGATGGTTCTTCAACCTCAGTCAACATGTGCTGGCCCTAGGCCAGGATTTGTCCATCTCTGACACTTCTGGGCAGTTCTGGCTTCTCAGCAGGCTCTCACCCTCCAGCGACACACTGATACTGATCTAGTGACATTGGGAGGCGTAGAGATGGGATGTGGGATCAGAGGTGGAAAGCCTCGCTCTAGACATGGCACAGGGACCTTCTAGAGTTCCTACCCAGGCCGTGTTTTTGCTCTGTAATACTGAAAGCTTCCCTACCCCACCGTTGACAGGGACTGGGTTGTTTTGAGGAGCAGCTGTATCTGTGGGTACATCTTGTGTCTGAGCATGTGTGTGTCTACCTATCTGTCAATAAGACAGGCGACATTTAATAGGCAAAGCTCAGCCTGTCTGCTGTCTGATTATTTGTCTACTCTTTATTCAGCCTCAAAGCAGCAACTCACATCTGGGGTTTTCACGTTTTGCCCGGAATTGTCCAGATTTTGCTTACTTAAAATGCTCCCGACGCTGTGCAATTCAGACGGCGTATCTGTGTGTTAACTTCTCTGGTTTTAACAGAAGGTTTGTCTCTCCTGCTCCTGCGCACAAGCCAACATTTTAGCATGGGGCTTTCCCCACATCTTGCTTTGAACGTATCCGAAGGCCAAATACACTGCAGACAGCTGTAGCGCCCTGCCCTAACCTCTGCTGTGACCTAGAAGAAACGCACTGTCTGCTCTGTGAAAGGATTTGATTCAGCCCTTCATGCCAGATCAGCAGTCAGGCCCCTCCACAACACAAGCTACCGGTCGTGACAAATTACATGGGTTGGCTTCAGAAGGGAGCTGAGAACTGACCCCGCTCACCTCACCCCAAGGCTTTGAAGCACCACTTGAACCACACCTCTGGCTGGAGGGAGCCTCTTTGTCTGCTGAGCCGGGCGCATGCAGCAAATTCGGAGTGGAGAGATCGCTAGGCTTGTCTGTAATTAGGAGGAAGATTTCTGCTAATCTCCCTCTAAATGAGGGTCTAATTCCTAGAGCAGAAACTTGTCAGCTGCTTGTTAACAGCCTCTCGGACCCACACTCACGTGGCCTTCATTATTTTTAGGAGCATTTTCAGTTGTGCCTTTCTGGTTTGGAACAGAAGTATAAACTTTGCTTAAATGTAGGCTCGTGTCTGTTTGCGCCGGCCGTGTTAATAATACACTGCTTAAATCAGATGGTTCGAGAGAGAAATACAGCAGCAGTGGTAGTGGGGAGGGGGAGACATTTAATACAGAATTTGCTTTTTTTTTAAATGTGGAAAGTTTTAGACACAATCCCGGCCCTGTGTTTAAGTCATTAAAACATCTTTAAGCATTTTCTGGTTTTAGTTTTCTTAGCAGCAGTCCTTTTCCTGGAATGTATTTTATTTTTCTTTTAAGTTGATGAAAAAAAAAAGAAGCCCCTTGCATTTCCAGGCGATTTTTTTAAGGGGAGTGAGGAGAGGGAGGGCTAGGGGAGGTGGAGGAGGTTGTGAGATGAGGAAAGTGAGAGAACAGGGCCCTTTCTGTGTTTTATTTCTAATCCGCAGGAATCCATTTTAGCCTTTTATGGCTGTTGCACTTGCTGACAGGATTTACATTCTCCGTATGTTATCTGAAACATCACAATCTGTGGCTGTGGGATTGTTTCATGCCTGGGTTAAAAACACGCCAGTGCTTCTGGGAGGCAGGCAGGGAGCGAGGCAAGAGCAGGGAGGAAGAGAGAAACCTTTTTTTAAAAGGAAAAAGAGGGGGAAAGAAAGAGCTAAGCACTTTGCAGGAGCTGCTGTTGGCAGAGTTCATGCCCCAGACAAACTGATGTTTAAGTGAACCAGGGAGGGTATTATGATCTCTTTGATTCCAGCAGTGTTGGAGCACAGTTCTGTGCTAGAAAAACAGCTACGGAAAAAACCCACGCTCTTCCGACTCTCTGAAGGCCCTCCGTGCCGGGTGTCTTTCAAGCCACATCATTTGCTTGTCCTGATGCACAGGGGAGGTTCTGCGCCTGTCACAGCCTGGTGTGAGCGACCTGCCGTCCGTGCAGGATTGTACAGGCTGCAGACAGGTACCTCTGTTGGGAGGGAGAGGCTCTACGTTGCATCGTACCAGTAACAGCAGTGCTTTGATGCTGTGGTGATGCATAGATAGATGGATGACTGGATACATAGATTTGGCCTGTGTATTGATAGCTCCTTGAAAAATTCTTGCTTTTTAAGAGCCTCTTTGGAAGAAATGAAAGATGCTGCCATCAAAGTTCTGACTTTGCCAGGTGTTTGTAGAGAAAAGAGTATAAACAGCGAGAATGTGGTAGCTGTTTTCCTACAGCTGCAAACGTCATCGTGCCAGTCCGGGGTATCCGTCAAAGGACCCTGCCTCTTCAGAGTGCCGAGCTTCTGCCGTCTCAAACACACATCCCTCAATCTGCCTTAGCCAGGGTACCCAAAAAGCACTTACCTCTTTTTAGAGTCTTGGCTGTTCTCCTTCAGCTATGCAGGTCCTGCAGTTCACTCTGATATCATTCCCTGCTAAGTTGGTAGATGTATCTCTGAATACATGAGAAGGTGCCATTCTGCGTAGTTGGCTTTCTGATCATGACCAAACCCTAAGCTCTTAAGGTAGGGACTTCAGTTTTTTAATAACTCACGGGAGAACCCAGGGAAAATGTAAGTTTTATGGTGTCTAGAGAATATTTTTAAAGGATTTAGATGTCTGGAAAAAGTGTCTTAGGAGGTTTAACTGCTTTTCAGTGGAAAAAAATATTAACAAATATTCTTATTTCTTTGTTAGTCCCTTCTGGAGCAGAACGGCAGCCATATGTTCTGGGAAGGCGTGTGATCTGGAGGTGGTGGGCCAAATCCCAAATCAGTGCAAGGCAGCACAGCCCCATCTAGGGTGGGCTGGGACTTGGTCCCATGTGTTTTATAGGGTGAACGCACCTTAATCGCTAGAGCTTTGAGACATTATTATTTTTAGGGTGGCGTAAAACTCCCTGGGCTGTAAAAAGCTCCGTGTTCAAGAATCAGTAACATTTTCTCGGATCCTAACCTAAGCAAAGGGGGATTTAGTCTTGCTAGTCTCTTGCTTGTAGCCCCCTCTCTGCTCCATGCTGTTTTATGATTTAGTTGGGATGAAGTCCTGCTCTCCAGGAGACACTGGAGATGAATCTTAGCTGGGCATCAGCTGGGGCTTTCTGCAGAAGTGGAAGGTGATTCCAGGTTGGTCTGTGGTACGTGAGCTCTGAAAAGGCAAATATTTCCAGTGCAGATAATCGCACAGCGTGCTCCACATACGTTGCTGAGCATGTTTGGTGCACGCTCCATCCAAGAAGCAGCGTGTGCCTGTTTGCAGGCACAGGGAGTTTTACGCCACCCTAAAAATAATAATGTCTCAAAGCTCTAGTGATTAAGGCGCGTTCACCCTATAAAACATGTCTGCAGGGCCGCGTGCTCTTTCTGCCCCACGCAGGGACCGTGCTCAGGCCACGGCAGATGTGCTGGGCAGTGCTCAGCCCATGCTTGGGTGCACACGTATGTGTTGCCCGATCCCTTCCTGGTCACGAGTTTGATCTGAACTTTGGCTCCTACCTCCTGAGTCGCCAACAGCCCCTGCCCTTGCAAATCCTGTCTTCCCCAGGCAGCCAGCATGGAGGGTTAGCAGTGTGGTTACTGCATCCCTCAGCCAAGCCAATCTCGCAGCCCATCACGCCCCGCAGTAAATCAGCCAGCAGGCAGTGCGACCCTCCGCACACACGACAGACCATGGCAGAGCCTCTGCCCTTCATCGCCCTCCAGTCTCTGCTTTGCTGGAGGGAGTCAGGTTACTCTCCCCATCCCTGTGAGTGAAAGAACCCACCTGTGTCTGCGGGGCCTGTTTTGGATTCCTGGGAAACTTTAACCTCTATTAATACCACTAAATTATTTCTTCATATGGCAAAGTACTTATGTAAACCGATCTCCTCCCGCCTTCCCCTCCTGACTTGGAGGAGGCAGGCACTCTCGCTCAGATGGATCTACCTGCTCTCAGGGGGCTTTCAAACCCTCCACATTCCTCTGCGGCACTGCTTTTTGTTGCAGAAGGACGTGCGTGTGCTGGAAGCGAGCACGTGATGGGAAAAGGGGGAGAGCAAGAAGAAGGAAGGGAGGAGTGAGATCACCAAAATAATTGGCTTGGAGGCCTCTGGAGCAGCAGCAGGTTGTGGCGTACATTTGTCTGTCTCTCCATCGAGTTTTACTGAGCCGATGTCTGACTCGGACCTCCCCAGAGCTGGAGTAAATTAGGAGTAGGCTCGCTGGGGTCAAGTGGGCTTAGTTGTCATTTACACCGACACCTCTTTTTATATCGCACCTACTTCCAGCACTGCCAGACTGGTGTGGAGGGACCTTCATGTAAATGAGAAGCAGGTCCATGAGGTGATTTTTACCAGTGGCAGCACCAGGTATTCCCAGCCGCAAGCATTCAGAAATTGTGAAATCATGAGACTATACTGAAACTCATCAGATTTTATCATTATTCTGTCATTTGTTTCNGGGACCTTCATGTAAATGAGATGCAGGTCCATGAGGTGATTTTTACCAGTGGCAGCACCAGGTATTCCCAGCCGCAAGCATTCAGAAATTGTGAAATCATGAGACTATACTGAAACTCATCAGATTTTATCATTATTCTGTCATTTGTTTCGGGGGGCTTACGGCTTCTGTCCTTGGCTGCAAAGGCTTGCTTGCTGCTTTTTAAGTACAAACAAATGAGTGAAAGATAAAATGTGTCATGAAATCACGGGACTCCAGCAGATGGGGCTCAAAGAAAAGAATGCCAGAATAGCTGTGAACTGAAGGGGCTGCTTGGTCTCATTCAGGGCAGAATCAATCCTTTTCCCTGGTGGCAGGACATTTCACTGGGCAATTTTGCCTTCCTCCTGGCTGTCACCTGGACCATAGTTCGTTGTTTTCAGACTTGTACAACTAAGTCAAAGCTCTCAGGGCTTTGCTAAAGCAAGCAGCCCTGAGACCCAGGAATGGGTCCCAGCTCCAGCTACTAGGCATCCAAAGTTGGCTCTTAACCTGGTGGAAAGCTCACGGTCACAAATAATCTAGTACGCTTGCAAAAGACATTGGCTTTTCAAACCCAATAGCAGAACAAGTTAGAAAAAGAGGAGTGACAAGTTCTGCAATGGTTTACCCCTGTGCTCACCCAGCAGATGTTCTGTTTGTGTTGGGTTTTTTTCAGGCAGGGCTGAGATTTGAATTTCCCCCCAAGTCTGGAAATTCAAAATTCGTTTTCCGCTTCTGCAATCACCCTTTCTGCACAGCTGAGGAAAAGGGACTTGCGAAAACTTTTTACTTTAGGTTAGCACCAGGTTAGAAGTCGGCCTTTGGTCAGTTCGTATAGTCCATCTGAGAAGAGGTAAACCTCTGCACCCCCATAATTCAGCTGCGTAGGATTTTCTGTCCATACTCTCATTGAGTTAAATTCATGTAAGGCAACTAAGGCAGTACATGTTAAAATAATGTTAGAAAATGAAGCTTCTCTCTTAGCCTCCACGATGGGCGGTAACATGCAGTAAAGCACAATTAGTGCAAAAATACGGGATGTTAAGTAGGAAAGTCAGCTGTGTTGCCTGGATTTGATCTGCTGTTTGGCACTGGCCAGAAGAGAGGGTTCATTGCCAGTGTCCACAGGCATTAGGACTATGAGGTAAATCTGATCTCTGCACCATATTTTAGTAATGCAATAAGCTGGATGGATGCTCTTATTTTAGTTTATACACCCCATTTCAGTTGAATGAAAAAAGCCACTCAAACCAGAACCACTCTGTCTTTTGCATTTTTTTCCAAATCTAACTCAATCATTTTATGTTCCTATGTTGTTCTGTCTGCTACCAACAACTCTTCGGTCAGTGGAAAGATGATGAAAATGGTCCATGTATTGTCCGGTTATCAAGCTCTAACCAGTGCATCTTATCCTCCACTGCCTCGCCAATCTGACCCAGCAAACAGAGGGCAGTAAACTTTTAAGAGTGGGCTGGAGAAAAATGAGGAACCACCATCATCATATGTGGGAAACAAAGACTAGTATGTCTGTCCAAGAGCGACCAAGTCATCCTAAGTTTGCTACAAACTTAGATCAAAAGTGCTGGAATTTGAAAGCTTCTAACCTTAGCACAGGCAAAATGCTGGTCTCTTGGGGCATTGGCTTTATTAATCAGGGCTTTTTCCTTGCCTGCCTTGTCTGTTTTTGCTGGTGAGCTCTCCTGGGTTAACGCTCTCCTCTGTCTCTCAAGCACAGCGGGTACCACATTTCAGCTGAAGCTGTGAGGTGACACCATGAAATCAGGATGGACCCAAGCGTCCACGCTCTCCCTCCAGCCCAGAAGCTGTTCAGATCTCTGCCTGTGACTGCTCCAGGCAAAGGATGGTTATGCGTTGGAACCGGCTACCCCAGGAACTAGAGACTTGTGTGACACTTGGCGCCTTTTGATCGAGACTGCCTTTCTGGAAGGGGTATTTTAGTCAAGCAGGGTATTGGGTTAAGTCTGGACAAATTGAGACACAGGAATTACTGAGTAAAATGTCCAGGCCTGTCTTCTACAGGAGGTCATCTAGATGATCTGTTTGTCCCTTCTGGCCTTTAAATCTACTAATCTATTTTCCCTTCCAGGAAATATAACTATATTCTGAGAACAACAGCCCCTTAGGAAAAAAAAACAAAGAAAGAAAAAATAAAGAAAGCATGCCTTTGAAAAACAACAGCAAAGAAAAAACCCCTTCAACTATAAAATAAACTAAGGTACAAGGTGCAATTAACAATGCACAAACAGCAGAGCCTGGAATGTAAATTGTATTTAAATAGGGCTGTGAAGAATGTTTCAGTCCCCTAAATGGCTTCTCTCTGCTGCTGCCTTGAACCTCCAATCAAGCCGTGCCTGGGAGTAATTTGGTGCTGGAAATTGTTGCCACACGAACAGCTGAAGGCTGGCAGGGTCACCGGCCCCCCGTGTCACACCCTGTCATTTTAGATTAAGATATGCAAAGGCGACACGGCTGCGAACTTTCCCTTTGCTGCTGTGGCTGTGTCCATCCCCTCGGCTGTAATGAGAGGAAGGCGTAATTGGAGTCAACTGCTTGATTATGATAATTGCTACTGTCTGGGGGAAGAAACAGTTGAGTCCTGGAGCTTGATCCATGCTGCACCTTTTGGGTGATTGCTGTCTGTTTGCCAGCAGATGGGCCTGGCAGAAAGCATCCTTTTTGGCCCCGCTTTGGCCTCTTGACCTCTGCTTGACCACTTGTTGACTCCGCGATTTCAGGCAGGGTCACAGGGTTTTCTAGTTGTTCTCTGCTTCCCACCAGAGGATTCGTCCTGAAGGATTTATCCCCTAAGAGGGAAAAGGCCTTTTTAAAATTTATCCCCAGCTCTTCACGGGGACACAAGTGGGAGATGAGGTGCCATATATTTCCCACTGGGATATTTATCGCTTTCATTGTATGTCTCAGCAACAATCTGTGGGAAATACCTCCAGGAAGCTTGGCTGGTCAATCTGTCATAGCCTGCCTATTTTCATTTGCCGAGAGAGCAAAGATGGTCCTGGAGGTCAAGGCACTGGGATGGGAACAAGGAGACAGGCGCTCGAATTTCAGAGCTTCCAGCAAATCTTAATGCGATCTTGTCTGAGTTACTTCATCCGTCTCTTTGCGTTGGTGCCCCTTTGAGAAACGGAGATGGCCCCTTCTCTGCGTTAGGTTGTTTGTTAATGCTTTTAAACGGTCTCGAGATCCTGAGATATCGAAGGGAGGATCTCGCAGTTAGGGTGTGAACCTGAAGGAAACACTGTTGTACTCCTAAATCCACCACAGGCTTGGGCAAGTCTCTTAGGCTGGGAGCCTTGGAACAATTTGCAGTTTCAGTGGGAGTTAAACTCTTAAATATCCCTGGGAAGCTTGGCTATGACCTCCGCGCGCAGCAGCCTCCCCTCCGCACAAGGGAGCCCGTAGCCCTGCCCAGCAGTGGTCTGAGCACAGAGGCATGTAAAAGCCCTGGAACGGAGGTCACGTATATAATTAAGGTGGCAAGAGGCGTATTGTTAATTCATGGCTATTATTTATTAATACCAACCTTAGGCGCGATGCTCAACTCTAGCTGTGAAGCAATAAGCACAGCGAAAGCAACGCTAGTAAATAGCCAATGAAGTAATTGGGTAATTGTTTCCTCGGTACCTTAAAAGTTTAAGAATATTTTTGGTTTTAAATGTTCATGTTCCAAAGTATGAAGAGGAAGGCCCTGCTTGCATAAAGGGAGAGATTTCGAGAATGGAAGAGAGCAGAGCTGCAGGTGATGCTGTGGGTTTGCAGTTCTCCTCCCAAGCATGGAGTTATGCCCCGTTAACAGCCAGCTGCGCGGGGCCCAAGCTTTGGGAGCTGGGGCTCACGTGATCCCACGCTGGCAGTATAAAGGGAAGCCTTTTGCAGCCTTTCCTCTTTCTGAGGGATGGTGGGCAGAGGGAGGAGTGGGCAGTTGGCTCGCTCTCGTTCTGACAAGTTTAGAATATGAGCTTGTTTGCATGAGTATGGATTTTTCTTTTTTATTAATGAGGTGTCTCTCTGGAGAGCCCCCATGGGCTCTGTGTTAGCAAGCAGCTCTTTCTGAGCGTATCAGGCTGTTTATTGTGAGTGTGGTGTACAACCTGTGTATTTTAGGGTCAGGCAAAGAAGGATCCTTTTGCGGTTCGATAAGAGAGGAGGACGTTTAATCTGCTTTCCAAGGTAGATTAAGAATCTCTGTAGACTGTAGGTATGCAATAGCGTTAGCCTGAGAGAGCAGAGACCTCTGAGCAAAGGTGTAGGTGTCCTGATAAAACAGCTACCTGGGTTTCCTTAACAAAACACTGTGCTAAAATGTCATTAACCAATCGAGTGCTCTAAATAACTCTGTGATTATGTTTGCAAGGCAGCCAGCTTTTCTTAGACTGTAGGTCAGGGAGAGACCAATGCAACCGCCTGGCCTCCCACGTGCCTAAGGTCAGGGAGTAAAATCCAAACGGTTGACCGTACCATGGGGCTGAGTTGGAGCATTGGCCCCCAGAAGGNTTTCCTTAACAAAATACTGTGCTAAAATGTCATTAACCAATCGAGTGCTCTAAATAACTCTGTGATTATGTTTGCAAGGCAGCCAGCTTTTCTTAGACTGTAGGTCAGGGAGAGACCAATGCCACCGCCTGGCCTCCCACGTGCCTAAGGTCAGGGAGTAAAATCCAAACGGTTGACCGTACCATGGGGCTGAGTTGGAGCATTGGCCCCCAGAAGGATGCCCACCTGAACACCTGGACCTATTGTTTAGATTACCTTTCTGCATAGCAATTATTTCCCCAAAAAATAACGAAGCCGCTTTGCAAGCAGGTGTGTTAACTTTAACCTGCAGGAGAAGAGCATTTGCTGTGAACTCCAGCTAACCTTCTCTGGGTATGTGGTGGAGGCAGTAACTCTTTCTGGCCTAAATGAACACTGGTGATTGTCTGTAGTGCGTCTGCAGGCTTGTGCGCAACCTATGAAATTTCTTGCCAGGTCTAACATACAAGATCAAAGTCAAGTGAGGCTTTAGTTAGAGCTACCACCCTTTCGCTCAGAAAAGATTCATGTGTGTTTGCTCGTTCACTGCTACGGCCTTTTTTTGGCATTGCTTTGAAACCTGGGAATGGTCAGTTCAAACCTGGGCTCCGTCTGTCCGCCGTGTAATCTCCAGTAGTGGCCAGCCCCAGCTGCTTCAGAGCAGGGTGCTCACGCACTTGTAGCACTTAGGACAATGATTGGGGACCCTGTGACTGAGGTCTTCGACACTATTGATTCTATTAATTTATGGGAAAACCAGTCCTTTGGGAGAGTTTCTTCCTAATCTCCATTAGCGAGAGATTGCTTTATCCTTTGCAGCATGGAATTTTGCATCCCTTTCCATTGCAAGCTTGATTTTCTTAAACTTTATCCCTATAATTCTGGGTATCATTTATTTCAATTTTTGTGGGTTTTTTTCTTTATGTTTTTTCCAACTCTGCTGAACCTTGGCTTCAGGAGTATCTTGAGGAATAAGCAGATTAAGGTTTGCAGGTGAGCTCTGCTTCTATATAGGAGTATAGATCCTTTTGACAGCTTTGTTTTATTTCACCAAAAATTGCCAAAATACACTTGGAGCCTGTTCTGTCACTACACTTTTGTTTTAAATAGGAAACGCCAAAGGCAGCTGACAAAAACCTCTTCTCATATACTTCCAATTTTATTTTACCAAATTCTGAGTCATCATTTGCTGCCAGCAATTACACCTCCTTTATCCAGGAGCTGGTGACACTGCTGTTGCTGCTTTGATGGAATTGCGAGTGTGGGGTTAGGAGCAGGACATGGAAATGAAGGCTCCAGGGCCAAGTGTCCTGCCAGATCACAGGCTGAGGTTGCAAAACCCTGGCTGTATTTTAAGGGGAGCCGCGGAGAAGTTGCTCTCTGGAAGCTGGTTTGTCATATGAGCAGCTTTTGCAGAGCTTGCTAGAGGTTCCCCAGCACCAGAGTGTCAGAGAGAGAAGCCCTTTCGTAGGAAGAGCGTGATATCACATGGCTGAGCTGCTCTTGCTGTGCCCCTCAGGGTACGGGGACTGCCAGCACCCTCTGAGCTGAGGACTGACCTCTGGGACCCCTCGCGTGTGCCGGGACTGCCGTGTCCCTAGTGCTGTACATCATGCAAATAAAGCCATGACCTCAAGTGAGAGGCAGGTCAAAACACTGGGCACTCAGGAGCATGGTGGCCGTAGTGGGATGGATGCAGAAATCCGTCGTTTCTCGTGGCCATTACAGGGAATGGGAGTCTGAAAACTGTTACCTAGGAGTTGGTAAAAGATTTGCATTTCTTGAACTTTCTTTACAAGTGCTAAAGCAAACCTTGGGCTTGGGGATGTTACTTTTCTTCCTTCTTTGATCGCAAGTCAAACATTAAGAAAAACTTTCACAAACCTTTAGCACTCAGAAAACATTGCCTCAGTTCTCTGGTGGTGCTGAAGGAGTAAGGAAAAACCCCTGCCTCTCCGACCACCCCCTTGCCCAGCCCAGCTCAGCTCCCGGGCTGAGTCTCGCAGAGGGAGAGATGCAGCATTTTGTTTGGCAGCTGGAACGGGCTGATTTGGGAAACATGGACTGGCAGCTCTGCCCTCACTTGCAGGGTGGTTTTGAGGCACATGAGCTTTCAGCACCCGTTTCCCTTCGATGGAGGCGAAGGTGGCAGGCTCCTCTATGAAATGCTTGGAGCTCTGTGACTGCAAGTGCTGCCTAAGAGCAGGTTATTGCTGCTGCTGTGGGGCAAACGGGGAGCTTGGCTCGGTATCACGGTCCCAGCTCTTCCTCTGCACCTACTGAAACACCTAATGGGTTGAGGGGGATGTGGTATTCTCCATTAATTAAAATCTGAGCTCAGGAGGAGATTTAAGCTTGTTGTTATCATAGTATTTAGTGGTTAGGTGCTGGAAGTGCCGGAGTAGTGCCATGCTGTGGTGCCAGCAGTGGTTTCAGTCCGTGGTTGCCTTGTGGCTGGAAGAGCCGGGGCTACGGCGGCATGCCGCAGCCGGGTGCCGGCACAGCCTGCCTGGAGAGGTGCTGCTTTAATACGGGCAGGTGCTAAGCCAAGGCGCTTTAAAGAAGCTTTGCCTAAATCCTAGTCAGTTGTGGACACCTAACTTCCCCAGCCGGCTTTGATGAGCTCGCAGAGGCCTCTTGCTTGAGCTGTGGCGCCTGCTGCTCTGTGATGTTTTTCCAGAGCTGTTTCCTGCATCTGAGTTGGGAAGGGAAAGGCAGCACAGGCACTGAGTGGGGAAGCACGGATGGAGACCGGCTCTCCTGAGTATCCGACCAGGCTTAATCCGCAGCCCACCGTGCCACCCTGCAAATCTCCACTCAGCTCCCAAAGCCCAAGGCAGGAGCAGCTTCACCTCCGGCCTCTGTGCGTGCATGGCATGAGGGGAGAGGCACCATGCTGAGGTGGCCGAGGTTGGATGTCTTCTGAGCCTCAGATTAAAAAAGATGGTTAAAGTTGGGTGGGAGGAATTTTTTTTTTTTAAAGAGCAAAAAAGAAACAGTAAACGCATCAAATAATAATAAAACCCCATCCTTTTCTTTGAGCCTGAATGTATGCTGGTGCAGTGCTTAGGGGATTAATCTCTTAAAAAATAAGTGCCATGTGAGTAGACAGGCAGTGATTAAGGTTTTAACTGATCAGTCTGCGTCTGACAGTGAACCAGCTATTATCTTAACGGAATCAAACGAACATTCAGAGCCTCCGCTCAGCCCCAAACATGAAAGGAGATGTCATCTGCTGGCAGTTGGCAAGCCGCAGGGGAAGGGAGAGAGAGAGAGAAGGGAGGGAAGGAAAGCAAAACAAGGGTGAGAAAAAGGGGGAAAGGGAGGCACAGCCGGGGAGAGGAGGGGAAAGAGGGAGAAGGAGTGAGAAAGGATGGAGGCATAAATAAAAGGAAGCAACAGAGAGAAAAAGAAAGCTGAAACGAACGGAGAACAGTAGAGGCTTGAAAAAGTGCAGAACTCTGCTCTTACATGTCTTTCCTTCCTACTTTCCTAAATGGTTTGGAAACTGTTCCCTGAGCAAGCTGGGCCTTTGGCAGCCCTCTCCAACCCTTGCCCTGCCTTTTCCCACACTGGCTGTCGCGCTCGTCGCCAAGGTCTCCTCTAAACCAGGGAGGTCTAGCACTCTTGAACCTGAGGTCAAAAACAAGAGGGAGGAAAAGAATGGCCTTCAGGCCAGAGGAAGAAACCAGGGCAACCAAGCTCTTAACGTGATAAAAGGGCTTTATCTCAAAGCACTTAAACAAAACACACAAGCCTGAGAGAAGAGGCTCTGTCAAGTATCCGCCAGGGCCATAGGGGAGATTGCAAATCCCTGCAGGATAGAGGGGCTCTTTCTTTACACTGTGCAGACGCTGGAGCTGGGGACAGTGCAGGTGACGAGCACCGGAGAAGAGAGGGCAGGAGGGATTTACCTTGGCTGAAGGCTGGCAGCCAGTGTAGAGACGCAGTAATTCATGGGAGCTGCTTAACCGCAGATCAGAGGGGAGCAGCCTGGAAGTGAGCGGCTATTAAAGAAAAGATCAAGGGCAGAGGGAGCAGGAAGGGGAAGCAGAGAGAGGGAAGAGGAGACAAGGAGACACCCGGGAGCGGGTGGACACAGTCCCTCTCCCTTCCTTTGGGGGTTTAGTGTAAATCAGTGTCGTCCCACTGCAGTCAGTAGATTGATGCAGTTTACAGGAGCAGCCCCCTGCAAAATCAGGAGCCAAGCTGGCCTCAGGGACAGAGCATTTTCCGCTGGGCTGTGTTGGGAGACACAAATGGAGCAGTTGCAGTTTCCAGTGCAGGAGAATGTGGGCTAGAGGAGGGAGAGGCTGCCTGGCAGGGAAGCAGGAGCTGCCTGGTCACGTTTGCATGGTCAGTTCAGAACACGGCGGACAGCAGGATTTATGGTCTTGAGGGCAAAGAAGTAGCTTGGGCTGGAGGAGGACTGGAGATCCAAAACAACCGGGGCTTGTTAGCCCAGGGGCTGCGGATGATGGAGTAGGACAGCAGGGCTGGGAGATGGCTGAGACCGAACAGTCAAGGGTGTAAGCTAAGAAGGAGTTAGAGAGGAGACCCGAGGAGGCCTGGAGCTTGCTGGGCCTCTTGTAAAAGATTACAGGCAGGATTATGCTATGGAGATGGGAGGCCAGGTCTCTGGGTTTTTTCCTAATGCATGGGAAGGGGAGTTCTTCGTGCTGGTGAAAGGCAGACATCTTGCAGCAGAGCTGAAGGTCCCAGTCCCAGAGAGCTAGCCGTGCATGCTGTCCCCGGTGCTTGCAGTCCGAGGGCCCCAAAGATGCACTTTGCAGCAGTTGGCCTCTGGCACAGATCCATCTTTATGGGCAGCCAAATGCTGATTAAAAGGGTTAAAGGCTCTGCCCTGCCTTGCCCCACTGGGAGACTCCCCACCACCCCCCCCTAGGATCTGGAGGGGCAGAGACATCCTAACTCCTAGTGGTACCCTGCTCCGAAAAGACAGGCTCTTTCCTAGGGCTGATTTTCAACGTCATCCCTTTGGGATTCACCCCCACCCCTCCCCATTTCTCATTGAAAAATGAGACGTGATGCTTTGTGCCAGAAATCTCCTCTTTTGGGGAGATGCCCTGCTCTGGCTTGGGGTGTTGCTCTCCATCTGGCTGCCAGGCTCCCCTCCCTTGTTTTGAGGTCTTTGGCATGTGGCATGTGCTCAGCCCCACCAGTGGCCACCTCAGCACACTTGCTGGGGCCCCATATGGCTCCTTATGGAGACAGGTGACCCTAGGTGTCCTTGCCCCATAGATCCCTCTTGTCCCTTGCTTGCACTGCCGATGAGGACCTGCTGCAGGTCAGTGAATCGCAGCGCACTGAGAACCCCGAGGAGCCACCCGGCTATGAATTTCTCGCGGTGCAGACACCACTGCCAGGCTGTTATTCCTCCATGCTCTCCCTCCTGACTCCATCTGTCTGCGTGGTGCTACCGCTCCATGCCAAGAGGGCTACAGGACCGCCAGGGTCACGACTGCCCCATTACGGGGCGAGATTTATCATTGGCAGGTGTGCTGCAGGATGGTATATTATCCAGGATTATGAACTGTAACAGGATAATCTCTCTAATGTAATTCAAGCTCTCGACATGGCTTATGGCTCCTTAATGTACCTCAGACTGAAGAATTACAAGAACATTTTCCCCCCTCCCTACCTTGTCAGCTCCTAAATGATTTAGGCAATCGCCTGAAGCCAGATCTTGGCCTCCAGTCATAACTCAGAGCAGTTCAGTAAATATGATGGGGAAGGAGTTTTCCTGGCTTTGCTCTCTCTTCCTTCCACTGTGCTCAGCCCTGACTTAGCCAGGGAATGAGCAGGCAGAGCTGAGTTACACAGCTCTGCCCTCACATCCCCGTTGTCCCGCGGGCTTCCGCCTTCTGCCGCTCTCCATCCTTAGAATTCAGGATGAATTGCTGCCATGCAAACCCTTGAGAGTAGGGCACAGAGCACCCTGGGAGACACGGGATGTTCAGTAGATGCTCTCTTGGGAGGATTGTGCCTTGGGTAGCCCTGGGGTTGTCCGTTTTGGAGCATCACCTCTGCCCAGCGCACCAGCGGCCACATCAGCACAGTGTCCAAGGCAGGTAACCAGTGCCTGCGAGAGATTTTCCCCACGAGCAAGGGAAGTCCCCTTGCCTGTGCCTGGGACACGGCACTAAGGCGCCTTCAGTTGTGAAGGGCACCTTCCCAAGGTCTCCGCAGCGTCCTGGGAGATGAGACCCTCCTCTGTGCAGACTGGCAGGATAAAATGTCTGCCATCACCAACAAGACAGATCTCCAGCCACCTAAAGGAGGGGGTTTTTTTATCTTTTTTTCCCCTTCCTGGAAGCTTCTCCAAGACAGATCCTCATAAATCTCACCTCCCAAACCCCTCAGGCGACCCGTTGTCTACATCCTCTCCATCTTCCTTTCTTTTCCCCACTGTGAGGCACCGGGATGCGGATGT
Source organism: Steatornis caripensis (assembly GCA_013398225.1). NCBI lineage: Eukaryota > Metazoa > Chordata > Aves > Caprimulgiformes > Steatornithidae > Steatornis > Steatornis caripensis. The sequence goes on from VZSC01004244.1 coordinate 182,024, forward strand.
GTAATGCCAAGAGCCCGAGACGGGAGACCCCGGCCTTTCTGTCTGTGCCTTGCCACGCGCCTGCTGTGACCTTGGTGGCATCTGGCAGTGCCTCTCCCTCCCTTGTGTGGTGGGGTCTCCCAGTGGGGACAGGATGGCTTAGAGGAGCTGTCCCGGATCTTCTTGGGGATACTGTAATACAAGTGATTAATAGCAACTGGTCCCTCTCAGACACCGGGAACCAGTGCAGTCGGATTCCCCTTTGGGTAACACAGCAATTAGCGGTTTGGTATAAAATCACCCAGTGGAGGTAGTTACTTGTGTGGATGCCCAGGCTTGCTCCATGCCTTCCTGCTAAGCCAAGAAGCTTTCCCATCTTTGATATAATTGGCTTTTAATTCTACCTCTCTGTTCATTGCTTTGACTTAATGGTGGGGTTTGTGGTGCTGATTTTAAGTGGCATTGGGTTCATTTCCATGGATGAGGTTCAAGGTGTAAAGCATGGGAAAGATGAGCAATTAAGACAGCACCGGGACGGGCCCCTTCATCTCAGCAATGTTATGGGCTGGGGCTGCACCGAGGAGGTGGGGAGCAGCCAGAGTCCAGTCCAGTGCTTGCTGAGACCCGCCAGGAGCCCTTCTCTGAAGCCCCTGTCCTCCAGTCACCTCTTCTCTTGCTCCTGGAGGCTCCCCCGGCACCAGGGCGGTCTCAATCCACCATACCTCCTCCTGCAGCTGCCGCAGTGATCCTGATGACAAATTAAACCTTGTAAATGGTGGGGGGAGGAAGGTAAGAAAGCAAAAGAAGAGAAAAAAGCAGAGATTAAGAACAGGAACTGCAGGGGTACAGCTTCCACCCGGCAACCGACTTAAAATAAACATCAGATATGCAGAGCGGGGCCGGGAACCTGTCGCGACTTGGAAAAGAAGTGATGCTGGAAAAAGTATATATCCTTTAGCATTACCGGTTTTAGGCCAGACGTGTCCTGGTTACCTGTTGCTAATGTGAGTGTGGCAGATGTGTGAGGTGCTGAGTGATGGCAGGAGGGGGAAGGAAAAGGGGAATGTGCAAAAAGGAGGAAGGGGAAGGCAGCGATAGTGCACAGAGCAGAGAGCAGGTAGAGATTCAGCTTCAAGCTGGTGAGCAAAGGAACGGCTGAGCTGCTCCTCAGTGGAGAGGACGGCGATTTTCCTGTAAGCATGTCCCTTCCCGGCCCCCCCGGGGTCCTGCCCGGAGCCTCACCAAGGTCAAGCGGGTCTGCCAAGGCCCACCTCTGTGCAGTGGCTTGCACGATGGAGATGTGTACGTCCTGCTGCTGCTGCTGGGACCACCCGTGCCACCCCAGGGACTACTCAGTGCCTGCTTTGGGCTGTGTGCCCACGCGTGATGTGGACATCCCCCTGGGCAGCGGCTGGAGCTGCTCCGGGCAGGTACGGTCTGCAGTGCCCCTGTCTCAGGCCCACACAGGCTCAGGAGAGGAAGATAGCCCTGGAGAGATGGAAAGCAAAGGGATGAAAGAGAAAAGGAGGGAGATAAAGTGCTTCAAAGGGAACGAGCCAGCTGGTTGCACTTGCTGGGGCAGGGGACATGAGGCTGGCTCTGTGACTCCTCTGAAGGGCCAGTCCAGGAGTTGCGGGCGCCCCAGCAGAGACCAGAGGAGAGGCAACAAGAAAGCAGAGGGTCCTCTAGAAATCTGGAGGCAGTGCATGTCGTGTTGAAGCGTGACGCCCTTTCTGATCCCCAGCCTGTGGGCAGGGCACCAGCCGGGGAGCTCCAGGCAGCTGTATTTACTGTTGCTATTTGTTGTCGCCCTGGCAGCCTCCGCAATGTGAGTTTTCTGTGTCACTGGCTGAGAGGATTCCAGGCAGGTTTTTGATAATGTGGTTTTTTGTAAACCAGGGAGGGAGAGGGGGGAAAGAAGCCACAGGCTAGAAAACTGCTCGGTCCAGAGCTTTTAACTCCTTCGTCACCCAATGTGTTTGCCCGGAGTTTGTGGTTAAATCATCAGAGAGTTTTGCTGGAGATCTGGATACAGCTGCCTGCTTTCCCTGCCTGTGGCGGGATGAGGAAAGCAGCAGTGCTTGAGTGCTGTAGAAGAGATGTGCCAGCCCCGCCAGCCCTCCCTGAGCGCTTGCGCGCACACTTCCAGTCTGGGGAACGGGGTGGGATTTTTGCACAAGATGATTTCGGGGATCCTTGGGGCTCTCTTGGGGCCAGTCGCTCTGTAGGGATCCCTGTCTGATGCCCTATGGAGTGGTTTAAAGAAGCAGGGGTTCAGGGCTTTCTCTGTCTAGGGGAGAAGGATTTGGTGTGTGAGTCAAGGAGGTACAGGTTGGGGGTGGCTTTGGGCCAGCAGCAGCAAACGTGGCGTTTCCACTACACAGTCCTCCACAACGTTGGCCCATCACTTAATTCCCAGCATCAAAAAATGAAACCCCAGACATCACCACAACTCTCCGTGCTTACCCTGGTTCCTCCCCGCTGCCCACACATGTCTCTTTCCCACTCGTTGCCCAGGATGTGCGTGCGGAATCACCCCGTGCCTCAGTTTCCCCTCCTGTAAAAGGAGGACAAAGCTGAGAAAGCGACAGCAGAAAGGAGTTTCCCCTGCTGTAAAAGGGGGAGAAACCTAAGAAAGCGCTGGCAGAAAGCGGTGCCCAGCTCGTGGCATCAGTCCTCGGGGGGTGGCCAGAGGCAGTGCCACTGTTGTCCAGGCAGGTACCCACCTGGCACGTGCTCCTCGCCAGGCCCACAGCGAGGAGTCTGCATCCCTGCAGTCCGGAGCCTGAGGCTCTTGCCACTTGAAAGCCAGACAAGAGATCGCAGAGGGTTTGATCTCACCATAAACAAACTCCAAATCCAAGTGTAATCTTCTCCTCCTTTGTTTTTGGGCAAACAGAGCAGCAGCATCTGTCCCCTCCCTGCACTGCTGTCAGACCTCTCAACATGCGGTGAAAAGCAGCACCAGAATCTGTTCTTTCTTCCTTTCTTTCTTTTTTCTTTCCATTTTGTCTGGTTTATGCTTTTGATAATTGGTGTAGCACGGAGAGATAGTGTTGGGGGACAGGAAGGAAAAGCTGTTTATACAGCGAAGTAACTGGCAAAGCATCTTCAGCCCTGTCTCTGCTTCCCAGGTGGCACCTCCGGCTTAACCGCTTCCTTGCTGTGACACAGAAGGGGGATCTGCCAACCTTTGCCATCTCCTCCCAAATAACTTCCTTGGATTAACTCTTCCCTCACTCGCCCAGAGGAGAAAGGGGGAGTTTCCTTCTTGTCTGGTACCTAATTTCTAAGTACACATTGCCAGCGGAGGGGGCAGTGACCTCAGGGCCACTCGTGGAACAAAGAATGAATCCTTAAGTTTGTGTGGTCAGGCAAACAGGGGGCTTTTCAGCCCTGTGTTTCTAGTTTTTGCAGCCAGCAGTGCTCCTCTGAGGTTCCTCTGGTCAGCCTTGGTCCCCTTAAGGAACGGGAAAACTGAGACACCAAGTTGTCTAGGATCATACAGTGAAGCAGTGCTAGAGACCAGCTCCAGCACACCTTCCCTCTGAAAACCCATCAGGTTTAACATCTTCCGCAGACAGCATCAGTAGCTGCCGGTCACCTTTGCTTTCCCAGCCAGCAGTCCCTCAGATTTAACACTTCTCTTACCCGGGCAGGAAAGGCTGTGTGATCTGACCTGATTGATACATGATTGACAGAGCCAATTAGCCAAACTAAGCCAGCTGCATTCAACTTGGTCCTCCAGAAGGCTGGGGGAGGAGAGGAGAAGCAGAGGGGAGGCCGGAATCCAATTCCTCTCCCATCAGGCGTGATTGCTGTTTTTGTTTCATTCTCAGCCTTTTTTTAGATGTCTCGGAGACACTGCATCTCGTTTCCTGGATGCCATTCAAGCAATGCGCACCAGTTTCCCATCCGGTTGTCAGAGAGCATAAGGGGGTTGTCATCACCTGGGCACGTTTTCCCAGCTCTGGGATTTCCCCAGGTAAAACAGGGAACTCTTCGTGCCATAACCTGTTCCAGATGAAGGTGCGATCCAGGGAAGAGACGCAGCCTCCTCCTTGCAGCCAGGCACAGAGGATGATGCAAAGGGATGCAAGGAGCAGGCAGGGCCCTGGTGTGCTGGTCACAGAGGTGGGCAGGGAGCTGGCTGGGCTTTCTTTTCTCTCCTGCTTGTCCCCTTGGCGTGGGGAGTTGGTGGCGCTTCGAAAAGAAGCAGGTCAAGGAGGCTTGGGTGGGAGAAGGAAGGCCGGCAACACACAGTCACAATAAGGACAGGCTGCGCATGGAGTTTGTCTCTCCGGAGATCTGGGTTTCTTCTTTCTCAATGTTTTTTGACTCATTTCCTCAGCTCGCCGTCAGATATTTACTTAACCTTGCAACTGCGCTGCACAGGGAATGCCAAGTTTGGGGGCTGCAAGCGCTCTCCCTGCTGCTGTGTTTATACATGGAGGCTCACACGCTCTGCTCACACGCACGTGCGGGCACGAGCAGCCCTTAGGCACACGCACGCTTCGCACGGGCGACACGAGCTTGTCAGTGTGCACGCAGAGACGGCGCCTTGCTCCTCGTTCACAGCAGGGCTCAGTGGGCCGCGAGGCACAGGCACCTGCCAGCACTCCAGTGTCCATCACGCTCTGTTTGGCACAGGCACTGCCGTGCCAGACCCATCGTACATGCCACACACAGATTTGGCCATGCCAAGGACACATGATGCAGGAGAAAAAACTCTTGCTATATTTTGTGCCCCTGGACCCAAATGCTTGCATACCCATCAGGTGTACTGTGCCTGTAAATGATCACAGAGCACATGTTCTCACCCAAGCATAGAGCAGCTGCCAATACATGGATTTTAGTCACCCTGTGGTGCTGTGGACAAGCCCAACAAGGCTAGGACACTGCAAGGTGGAGAAGCTCACCCCAAGGGTCATGCTTTTGCCAAGAGCCTTGTTGGGGTGGGCCAGGCTTGTCTGTGACCGGTTGTTCAACCTTCCTTCCCAGCTGTTTTCCCCAGCCCAGCTCAGATGTTGCCACGCTCCCTCAAAGACTGCCTTGTGTTGAGTTTCTGGGACCCAAAGCCTCTTTTATGGGTGTAGAGTCAGCCCTTGCTGACCACCACCAAGGTCTGGACAGATCCCAAAGCTTTTACAGATGGTGACCACTGTTGAAAGGGTTCATTTCTTCCCCTAATGAGATGCAGCCCTCGCTGGGGGCACTGCAGCATCTGTTTAGCAGCTCATAGCAACAAGGCATAACAATTCGGTCGAGGGATAGAGAGGAACACAGTTTCAGCCAGTCCAGGGGGTTCACGTGGCTATTCCTGCAACAGCTTCTGCAATAGCTGGGGCCGGCCAAGAGATCCCACCCAAGCAGCCTTCAGGAACAGCAACACTTAGACAGGGTCAGTGCGGATGGGGTGGAGAAAACTCCAGCGAGCACAGGGTTTGCACGGTCCCTGCAGCCTGGCCAGAGTGCACCGGGGATGGCCCTGGCCCAGAGGAGAGCATCCAGCTTAGTCACCCAGACCACTTCCTGCAGAGCCGCGAGCCGCCTTCTCTGTCCCAGCAGCTTTCACCTGCACCAGCAGAGAACAAACAGCTGAAATCTACTGGACGGAGGCCACGAGTATTGCACAGCCTGCCTGATGTGCCAGAGAGCCTCCTCCTCCCCGCAGCCACGAGTGACTGCAGCCAGCTCATGGCAGAGGCTTTCCAAGGGCAGGGAGCGGGCAGCAGCCATGAGCAGGCGAGTAGTGCCCGTGTGCCAGGCAGGAAACGCTCGCATGTGTCTTCAGCTGGGAGAGGCGAACACACCAGCCCCTGCACAATGCTACTGACACATGGAAACTCACGGGAAGCTTTTTTTTTGCATTCAATTTTTGCCCCAGCTAAGTACACATGAAAAAGTCATTCAAGAAGCCACTTGAAAACAGTCTTTCACTCTTACATGTATGCACACACTCGGGGTGTCAAATGATTTCGAATCAGCCAAGAAAGGTCTGATCAACATTAGATGAATGGAAAGAATCCGGCTGACTTAGTGAGCTTTGGATCCAGCCCTGGGTTATTAGGAAGCGGCTATCAAACCTTGAAGCAGGCAGCTGAGAGAAGTGAAACTCTACCCAGGTGTTAGAGATCCTTAAACTGGGAAGGAATTTTCCTTCCCCTTGGCCCTGGAACAACAACTATAGCACTTTTTTTTTTCCTTAAAGCCTATTTCTGAACAGAGCAGACAGGCAATTATCATCATCCTCATCATCATCATCACTGTTGTCTGAAGCTGTTTGAAGTCAGAAGTGGTCACTTTGCCAAGGGATTGCACCCTCCAGCCTCTGCCAGCAGCTCTTTCTTACACATACAACCCCAGCTGCTGCAGGGCTTCTGCTCCTCCGGGGCAGTTTCACAATGGAGTTGCAGAAAGCAGCAATGCTGAATGCACCGTACAGCCAAGGGTTTGCCAAGGGGACCCGTGGGGTGAGATTTTAAAGTGAGTACGGCAGAGAAGGAGGAAACTGGCAATAGTCCTGGAAATGTAAAGCTCTTTCACTGCCCAGCACTTTAAAATAAAAAGTATTTGTGATAAATTAATGAATTAATATTGTTCTGCCTCCCTAAGTCATCTCGCTCGCTCTCCCTCTCTGGGGATAGAAACCATATAAGTACCTCAATGGATAAACACAACTCTCAGCCTTGCCGATACTGCCTCGCCGCTTGTCCTCGCCCCAGCTGCCTAACAGCAAAGGGAGTGTAATTCCCCTAATTCCCTTGATCCCAGTAACACGTCCCGGGAGGGTCTGTGGCTGCCAGGGAGGTTCCTGCACCACGTTATGGCTTCACTGGCTTGTGCAGGTCCTTCCCGGAACCCGCCTTCCCAGCTCGAGAGTTTCTGGGAATGAGGTCCCAGGGCTGTTGGTTTGGGGAGCCTGCCAGGATGGTGGGGATTTGGGGGAAATGCATGGGGCCCCTGCTTTGGTTAACTCCTTCCCCACCGGCGACAGGTTCGGAAGCTACCGCGGGGATGGGCCCCGGCTCTCCAGGGTGGCTCTGGCAAGGTGAGATGGACAGCACCTCGCTCTGTACCACCAGCCCCGGGAATGAGCGTCTCAGCCTCGTGCGTCCCCCCTCGCCGCGTCTGCCGAGAGGTGATGCTTCCCCGGATTTCTGGTGGAAAAAGGGAGGGAGGGAAGAAATTTTCAGCAAGCGCAAGGCAGCAGGAGCCAAGTCTGAGCCTTGCAAATCTCTGGCCCATACCTCACGGGTTAAGCGAGCCGAGAGGGCCGTGTGTGCTAAGGTCAACACGGGCTGCACCTGCCCACAGGCTCCTGTGCGCGGCAGCACAATTGATGGCTTGTTCCTTTCACAAGTGCCGTTGGAGCGCGGTGCCCAGGCCCCAGGCCAGCCTGCTGATCACATAAAATATTATTTGTGTTTAAAAATTCCAGTAATTGACTATGCACCGGTTTTTTCCAAGCCTTCTGCCAAGGGCAGTAAAATCAAAATCCGTCCCAGGTTATTTTCATCATGCAAATTCCCATTTCTGTAAACAGGAGTAAAGCGGCGAGACCCACTGCTCGCAGCCGCTGTGCTGGGCCGGCAGCCAGCGTGTGTCGGGGAGTGCGCCGGGGCCGGGGCCCAGTGGGAAGCTGGCCGGAGCAGGGGGAGGCGAGCTGGGAGCGGGCAGCGGCGCAAGGTGCAGCTGCTGAGAGCTGCCCTGGCTGGAGCCCTCCCTGCCCCAGGCGAGCGGGGAAGAGGGGATGTGGGGCTCAGCTGTCCCCTTGTCCCCTCCTGGGACAGCCTGCATCTTCCGCTCCTGTTGTCCCAGCTCCTCCCTCTGTGAGATCTTTCCCCTGGGATGCTCGCCGGAGCTCAGCTCCTCTCCTTGCCCTGCTGCTGACTCCTAGCTCACACCAACTGCTCAAGCCCACGTCTTGGGATGCTCTAATCTTACGCAGGGATCTGCCCAGTTCTCACCTCTCATATGTCAACCCAGCCTGGAAGAAGGGAGTGTCCCTTAGACAGGAACTCAGCAGTTTCCTGATGGAAACCCCCTTGCAGGCCGTGTGGAAACAGAAGCATCCACACATGGTGTGCGGTGGGTTTTGGCTGGGTTGCTTGGGAAAGCTGCCCTGCTGGGTGCACCCCACACGCCCACACTGATCCCAGGGCACACGGCCGCAGCAGTGATAGTGGGGGGGAGGAAGTGCGGCTTAGCCACAGTGGGGCAAGCCTGCATCCCCCCCAGCTTCCCACCTCCTCAGCTCCTGCACTGGTTTCTCACACAGCTGAAATGAGGCACAGAAACCCAATGAGACCCATCAGGGCTGACACAGACCCCGGTGGCAGGAGGCTCTGGTGATGCTTTGCTGATGGTTTGCAGCCATCCGTGGGCACTGCAGGAACCACAGTGTAATGAGAGATGTCCCAAGCCAGGACAAAAGCCCTAAACCCTCAGGGAAAGCCTCTTTAACCTAACCTGAGTGTTTCAGGGCAGGACTGGCAGAACAGTGCTCTCCAAATTCTGGAAAATGAGGGGTAGATCTGTAGGGGATCCCAGTTATTTGCAGTTTCTAGAGCTGTGCAGACTTTGAGGTTTCGAGGCCAGGGCCAGGAAGCGGTCTAGTAAGCAACAGAAAGCACTACCAAAAAACTCCCAAAACTTCTGAAGTTGCATTAGAGAGAATAACAAGCTCTAACTCTGTGCCTTGGGGCATGCACCAGCATGGACAGGCTGAGGTTAAGGTGATCCGCTAGACAAATTATCCCATTCTCGCTCATTATGAGACTTCTTTGTACTCATCTTGGAAACACGTGGGAACAGCTGAGGTTCGGGGTGGGACACTGGGCCGCACAAGCCCCTGACCTACTTGGAAATGGCAGTTCTGTGTTCCTATGGGCCTTTTGGTTTTGAACACATAAGCAAAGATGACATTTTATCCTCTTTAAGGAGAGGGGCGGGAGACCTCGCTAAGAATTCACATCTGTTTTGGAAACAAGTCAACTCAGGAAAACTACCCACATGGAGAAGTAATGTGGTTTTGATTGTATTGCACTCTATAGAAAGTAGTGCACACATATTAAACTATATTAGACAGTATAATAATAGCTTACAGTTAGTCTGCCTTTCATCTGGACGTGCTTCACAAACGTCACATAGATGCAGAAGCCTCTTTCACTGCCACTGAGATGCAACAACCTCTGTTGCGTCTCCACAAATTTGGATCAGCACAGCGGCATCAGACAACCATCCACCCAGAAATCCTTGTCAGGATGCAGGGAAGCTGGACTTTGAGATCCAAAAGGTTCCTATGCCCCACACGCCTCAAGTTTCACATCCAGGGAACAGTAAAATCTAAAAACGAATGGCTGAATAAGGGCTACAGGGAGGCAACTGCGTTATGTTTTATTTTAAGGTGATCCCTGCAGTCTAAATCTTGGCTAATTACTTTGGCTCCATCTTAAATGTTGCATGATTAATAGATACGGATGTGTGTTTAACTAAAACCTATCACGTTTGAAGGGAATAATAACAATAATAAGTTTTTCCATCCATTGAGATCCAGACCACTTATGATAATTAAAATTGCATGACACTGCCAGCGAGGGTCTTGAGCTAGTTTCCAGTTACCCAGGTAATCCTGCTCTGCCTCCCTTTATTGCTCCAGGGATCTCAAGTGGATACTGGCATTTTGTTTTATTTTTCCCTTCTCCTCCTGGACTGCTGCGTCGTTCTGAAACACAGCCGATGGATTCTGTCCTGCGGCATGGTCTGGCGAAGCACTTTTTGATGTATTTGGTGCAAATAGGCCGGTCACAGAGGAGTGGGATCCCCACCAAAGGCCAAGTGCCTTTGGGATGGTGCGGGGTGTGCGTGCTCTGAATCCGTCCGGGAGCAGAGGCAGCAGAGGGGGTAAAAATGCTGCTCCAGGAGCACGTCCAGCTATGCTTTGAGTTTTGCCCGCTGGGCCCTTCTTTGGTCAGGGTCCCACTCATCACTTACGTGACTCGTTTCATGGCAGAGGAGATGACTGCTCGCCTGTGTTGTTTATACGACGGCAGTGACTAACAGGCTCAGCTCGGCAATTGCAGGAGGCTTTGTACAAACAAGGAGATGAGAGGCAGAGGGGAGGGACCGGGGTTTGAAATACCAACTGTAAACACAACACGTTTCAAGTAAAGACAACTTGTAGCAGGGTGATCCGAACTAACAAATGTTGCAAGAGCGGAGCAACAGGGAGGCCGACGCACGCCCGCGTGCTGGCACGGAGCTGAGCTTTCACAATAAATGATTAAAGCATGGTTCAGATCCCGTCAAATGGAACGGTGCTAATCTAATCACAATCCATCTGGCACTGCCACATCTGTCCCAACACCTCCACCTCTTCATTTTCAATCAGCCTTAAATAGTACATAATTATTAATGTCTACCCGCCTGTCAGACGGCGCGGGGGATTCACTTATCTCTCAACATCGGCTAAGGCAAGACACTGATATCAATGGATCTGGCACTGGGCTCGGAGGGCAATAAGCCTTTTGCCCTTGGTTTCAGTCCTCCCTCGGGCACTGTGGCTGCGGGGACCGGAGAGGAGAGTCGTGCACAGACCCTCGAAGCCGGCACCAGCCGGGGACTTGGCAGCCGGCAGTAGACGGTGACCGGCTCATCAGCATCGCTTCTCTCAGTCACCTCTCACTTGCAGCAGCAGGCCAGGGTGAGTGTGTCGGGCTGAGGAAAGGCAAGGAGATGTGCCTGAGCTTGAGTCTGTGGAGGTGAATATCCCACTTAGTGACACTGGACCCGTGAGCAGTCCAGGGCCGGCTCAGGTACACAGAGCCTGATCACCTGGGCAAGGCTGTCCTGACCTGCCGGGGACGTGCTTTCTGCAGACCCAGTGTGCAGGGTGCTGCACGGCTGCTCGGAACAACATGAGCGAGCTGAGAGGGAAAACCTCACAGGGACTGAGACAACTTATCTAAAGCTTTTGGATTGCTTTTCTCAAATCCAGAGCTCGCCGGTGTTCACAGAGGCTGTTGCAACAGGGTGTTTTCAGCTCTTCCAAGAAACAAGCCAACACCAAAGCTCCAGCTGCAAACACGTCCTGTGCCTTCGATAAAACTTGGGCTCAAACCTTTCCGTGTGGGCTCTTCGCAGCTCTCGGCCACACTGACCAGCCAAACTAAGCAGCCCAATGTCTTACCAATCCTTAGGATTTTTATTGTGAGTCTCCCAAAATCTGGAGATTTTTAAAGCCTCAGGAATCATGTGGTTATGTGAAAATCCCGTCTCTTTCCTTTTTTATAAAAAAATATTTTCTTGTCCTTGCGGCTGAGATAGATAAAGCTCAAAAATATGAACTGGACCAATGTGAAACTGAGAAAGTAAACGCTGTTTTTTCTTGATGATTTTTAAGCTCGCTACCTCAGGGTGGGGGAGACACAAGCCTTGATTTGCTAATAGTCAGGATTAAAGCCCTACTTCTGCCCAGATCAAGCAGTCAGGACCAAGCCTCTGTCCCAACCCAAATATCTGTTCCGCTGCAGCCGCTGAGCTCAGCTAAGCCAAAGGCAGGGAGGGAAGAGCTGGATGGCAAAGCTCAAAAACATTCTTAAGAAAGTAGAGCCGAGAGCAAATACCTTGTGAAAGTTGAGCGAGCCACCCCTGGATGTTTACAGAATAAGTTACCAAATAACCAGTATCTTGGGGATATCTGGTGAGCCCTTGAAACACATATTCATTTTTTTGATCAGCGCGATCGATCCGCGGCTGGCGCTCCGTGCTTAGGTGGATTTGGAGGTTGAAAGACACTCCGTCGCAGTTCACAGTTTGTTCACAGACAAATCCTGCTGTTTTGTTTGTTTGGGGGCCTTTCTTCTCGGAAAGAGCCTGCTCAGCACATCCAGGTGAGAAAGCTGCTTTCGCACCACTCTGGGCATTTAAAGCAGGGGACTTAATGGCAGATCTGATGGAGGGGAGAACCGAGCTGTAACAAGAAGTGCTGCTCTCCTCTCCATTCGGCTCAGGAGAGGCTGTTTCCATAGGGCTTGCAAAGGCAAAGACAAGGGGCGCAAATTGCTCCTTGGTGCAATGATGGAGGAGTCCAACCCGAGCCCCAGTGAGGTGGAGGAGCTGAGTAAAAGACCCATCTGTTCCCCGGGTCTTTGCCAATTCTGCCAGCTTCCTTAGAGACCCAAACCCAAGACCTGGGCTGGACAAGGGGCCAGGCTCTTGCATCTGGAGTTTGGGTGCTGAAGTGGGTGACAGCAGTTTGCTCTTCTCTGGGTCTATCCCGGCTTTCCAACAAATGTTGGCCCATGGACTGGTTTGCTTCAAAAATAAGAATAAATCAATGACTTCTCTTGGCTCGGATGCAAAAGCTTGGGAAGTGGCCATGATTTATAGGGGTCTGTTTGGTTGGAGTTTCAGGCTTGCTTGAAGTCTGGGGAAAAATGTGGAGGACGCAACGAAGGAAGGAAAAAAACAAACCCCAGCTAATTGAAACCAATGGAGATGTAACTCAGGCACTGGGCTGACGTTTGGGGCAGTTTTGCTCCCTACCCTAGAAAGCTGTCCGTGAAGGTGCAAAGAGCGTTGCTCTGCTTTGCTCCTCAGGAAGCCACCCCAGGAGCTTCACTGGGTTTTGGGTACAAATGTGGCAGCAGCACGTAAAGCAGCATCTGTCCCCAGCTGCAAGGCAAACCTTCCCAGGCTCCTCGTCCTGCCTGCCTGTAAAGTCAACCTTGCCGGGGTTCGAATGCCTCCCCTCGCCCCGTTCCCGTTGCGCTCTCCGCCCCGGCACATCTCCACGCTGTGTTCGGGCTGGACCTCGGGCCGACATCAATGGGGAGAGGCTGGGGCTGCAGTCTTGGGGTCCCCTCTCTGCTTGTGCTCGCTTACCCCCGGGCACAACTGTACACGTGTTGTACCGGGAGGCACAAGCAGGAGCCACGGCCCCTCGCCCAGGGAGGTGCAGGACAGGTCAGGATGAGAAGGGAAACCCCTCGTCCCCCTGAGGTTGTGCCGAGGAGTCTCGCCGCAGGCAGGGTATCCCGTTAGCGATTGCGTGGGAGCTGCCGTTGCCCACCGGAGCAGAGCAACGGGATGGGGCGTGGGGTACCGAGGGGTGCAGGGGTGCAGCCAGGGCTACTCCCCCAAGGCAGGGCCGCATCCAGCCCGGCCCGGCGGCCGCAGCCAGCAGAGGGCACGGCGCAGCCTCGCAGCACCCTCGGCTGCAGCTCCCAGCGCAGCCTTCCCGGCTCAGCCCGCTTTCTTCCCCCCCTTTCTCTTTCTTTCTTCCGTTTTATTGTCTCGATCATCTCTGGACACTGGTTTCACTTTGATCTCTGGAAACTTTGGCACCGCTCCGAAAAAATATATGTATATATTAGAAAAAAAAAAAAGGAGAAGAAGAGAAAAGCCGAGCCTTTGTTCCCCACAGCTGTTGTCATGCTGTAGCAAATCTCCACACAGGTATTAAATGCTTACCATTGATCAAACAGCCGGTGGTCCAGCGTTACCGGCACGGACCTGCTGAAGCCGGGTTATTTACACTAGAAATATTTTGGTTCCTGAGGTCTTGCTTGAGTTAAAGAGAAAAAAAATAAAAGCACAGAGCGGCAGGGAGGAGAGACGGCAGAGCTGCTGTAAATAGCATGGAGGGACCCAGGCCAGACGCTCTGGGGATGCTGCGGGCCGGGACAGAAGTTCTGTCCAGGCAGGTACAAGGCCACGAGCCGGGCTGCAGCACCGTGCTGCCCTGCTTCCTCCCCATGAGTACCCTGAAAACATTCAGTCCTCTAAGCTTCCCCATCATCGCCAGCCTTGCAGCTCCCACAGTCCCATTGCCCTGCGGCTGGGACATCAGAAGGCGCTGAGGGACCTGCCCAGCCTGGGGCATCCTGCTGAGGACACGGAGGGAGACCCACTGCTGGCCAAAGAGGCGAAAGCATCCTTCCCTCCTCCAGGAGCAGACGTGGGGGGAGCCAGGGACGGTGGGAGAAGGATGGCATGAGGGTGGCACAAGGCAGAGCCCTGCCTGCTGCTCCTGCCCGCTGTGCCCGTGGGACCATCCCTCAGTCCTGGCTCTCCCAGGGCTGCCCCTCGCTGCGGCGATGAAATGAAGCACGGTGGGTACAAGAGCGAAGCCGGGGGGAGAGGCTGGGGCGTCGTCTGGCTCCCACATGTGCCGAGGTTGTTAGGAAGATTTATAGGGGAGAATGCGAGGCTTTTTCTTTTTGGCTTTATAATAATACATTAGGCTTTTAACCTCTGACCGGGAGCTCTGGAAAGGGGGTGATCCAGGCAGCATCGGGCGGCTCCCAGTCCTGCGGGGAAGGGGAGCGGGTGGGGAAGGGTCCCTCCAGTTGGGACCCCGGCACAGCCGCCACCATGGGGGCTGGGACGTGGTGCCGGAGGGGTTAACGCGGCATGGAGGAATGTGAGAGTTTAGCGAGAGGCGTCGGCTGTCTTGAGGTCACCTGTGAGGGATTAGCTGGGCAGGCAGACAGTTGTTGTTTGAGGACTGTCTGAGGCCGCGGAAGGGGTGGCAGTGGGCCGGGGATGGAGAGGGGGGTGGCTCAGGGGGCTGCGGGGAGCGTCGTGGCCCTGCAGGGGGGATCTTCCTGTCCTGCTGCGCCGCTATCGGATGCATTTGTGAAAGCCCCACTGTAAACTGGCTGTCTTTGCCGCTAAGGAAATTAATCCATCACCAGTGGGAAGAGGAGGAATGGGAATAGGGGGCAAAGGTGGGATATCGCCCCAAAGCCTGGCTCAACACTCCAAACCTTGTCAGACCCAAGGTGTGCGGCAAAGATGCTGAGAAGGAACTGAAATGTTGCAGGCATGGCCAAGACCCATCAAGGCTGTCCACACGTGGGCTCCTTCCACGACAGGGACCACCAGAGAGCTCACTCCAGTGAGGACCATGGGATCAGCTGGTCCTTGCTGGTGGGTTCCCAAGTGGACCCTTGACTCTGTTGAACTCCCCAGCAAAGCCCCCTTTTCACTGCACTGGGCCGAGCTTTCACGCCCCGCGTTTGTACGTGTGTGTGAGCTGGCACCCACAAGCAGACCTGTTGGAAACACAAAATGAGAGCAATGGACAAGAGTGAGATGCTCATGCGGACTCGCAGCCTGGACCGACAGGTTCAGGAGGTTTGAATGAGAACTGACCCATCTATCTAAGGCTGCACCGTGGCACCCAGCACCTCCCGAGCGTTTCAGACCCAAAACAACAGTAATTTCTCCTGTACCCGCAAGCCAGGAGAAAAAACCACCATGATTCATTGCTGGGTTAACTGGCACGTTCGTGTTTGTGGGGGCTGCAAGGGAGGACCAGGCGTGTGTGGGTGCGCGGTCTGGCTGGGCAGAGGCGAGTGTGCAAGGGCAGCGTGGAGGAATCGCTGCATTTAGCTCTGAGCATGATCAGGCTGAGGTTTTATACACCTTCACATCGTCAGAACCGATTCAAAGGCTTGGTTGGGACTATGGCACCTGCCCCATTGCTGCCTTGATACTGAGTCCCCGTAAAACCTTGCTCCCTCCACTGCTTTGTCCTCTGCCCCTGGTTTTCCCTCTCTGGAGCAGGATCAGGGTATCAGTACTCTTTCCCAACCGCTTGTGATTCGAATCAACACATGATTTTTTCCTGCACCTATTGCTGTAATATCTGGTATGCCTCTGCAGATGAAAGGTATTATATGAGGATAAATTCTTAATCATCACAATAATCAATCATTCTTTACCTGTAATTTAGTTGAAATTAATCCAGCAGATGAGCAGAGGGCCAAATGGTAATCTGTGTCCTGGGTATTTTTATTGACTTGGAAGGAGAGCATCTTCCATTAAAATAAAGAGGAAAGCTTGAAAAAGTTCACCCAGAAGTTTTCTATTTTAAAAGGGAGAAAATAAAACAAAAATCCCACAGAATAAACACCTTATACTTTAAAGAAACCTCACGATTTTTGAAGTCAGTCTCTGGGTTTGGGCTCGATCTGACTCATGGTTTTAAATGCTGAAGGGAGGGTACGGAGCTGTAATAAGTAGGGAACACCCAGTGCTTACCTGCAGGAGGTTTATCCTTGTGGTTTATTTAAAGAAAGGAGCCTAAGTTGCATTTCAAGGCTTGCAGTTGCCCTTACGCGTTGGGTTTACATCAAGGAGGCCTCTCTCTGGCGGAGCGCTGAGCAGGTTTGGTGATAAACCAGGAGACCGCGCGGCTGTCCTGCCCAAACTCTCACTGAGAAACCTGCTAATGCAAAGAGAGGCTCCCTGGGGCTAATGGATGCTTTTATTGCACCAGCACTGTAATAAAACACAAAATAAAACAATTTTATTGAAATTAAAATGTAAATGGAAGATTTGTCTCACACCCCATCCCCACCTCCAGCGGGATCCGTGTCTGGCAGCGGGTAGGAATCCCAGCCCCATCCACGCTTTGACGGGCTCCAGACCGGAGTCTGGGAGTTGCACTGAATCTGCCTCTTCTTCCATTGCACGTTGCAAGCGCTTCCCTGTGCTCACCCAGCTGGTCCCAGCCCACTGCGGAGCCGGGTGCTGCACAGCCGTGCAGGAGGGGAGACTCTGCCCCGGAGAATTTGTGACCTGGGCCAGGAAAGGGTGAGGGGAGGGAAAGGGCTCCTGCTTCCCGGGGAGCCGAGCCATGAAGGGAAGGAATAAATTGCTCGGAGTTTCCTGCTGGGGGATATTCATAGCACTCAACTTTAATCTGCTTATGCTCCTCGCGTAGTCGATGAATAGGGAGAGTTTTTTTCCAAAGGCAATGGGAGAAGGGTGACATGGCGAGTCTGGGGGATGGCGACATCCCAGATGCGCCAGCGACTGGATGCAGGGACAACCTGAGCAGACCACTCCTAGCATCCTTCCCAGCTCTGCCCCGAGCACATCTCCTTTTCCAACACTTTTTGTCAGTACAAAGCAGCTGACAGCACAAAACCACCTGAGGGTGTGAGGGCCCTCTCAAGGTGGCACCATCCTGCTTGTGGTTTGTGGCAGCCAGCGCAGGTCCCCGGCGCAGAGGGCGTCTCAACAAGAGATGCTTTCATCTCAGGCAGATGCACGGGATTCAGGGGAAATCCCTCTTCACCCTGGTGCTCGTGACGTCAGAGCCAACCCCGAGCGCCTCTGGGAAGGGATCTGCTTTGCCCAGGTCTGTCTCAGGGCTGGTGGCAGCAGGAGCCACTCGTCCCTGCACCCAAAAGAGCACCGAACCCCCTGGCAGCAGTGGCAGGGCTCTCCCTGGCCAAATGCATCCCAGCTGCTGGCTGAAGGAAACGTTCCCCGAGCCGGTGGAGGGTTTCTGGTAGCGGCTGAGGGACAGGATAATAAAACAGGAAAAAATTAACATGTAAGAAAACATAGCTGCACCTGAAGCAACAGAGGCAAAGGGAGTCAATGCAATTCCCCTCAATGCCAGAAAGGAACTGTAAGTCAGGGGAACAGGCTGGTGCCCCCCTCCCTCCCTCCTGCTCTCACCAACTCCTATTTCAAAGGCAGACAAACAACACACTGTACTGTGTGGCATCTCCACTCTTAAATCTTCCTGTCTTCGGGTTCGTGTAATGTGAGCCGGCAGGGCAGGATCTGACCCTCTTGCCTAGCTGTCCGGGGCACAGCCTCGGCTCTGGCGAGAAATCCCCCAGTTGCATCTCCCAAAGCCCCCGAACAAGCCAGAACGTGTCCTCCCGGGAGAGGCAGCTGGTCCAAGGCACTGCTGCAGCCTCTGATCCTCAGGGCTTCGGGCTCCAGCCTCGCAGGCAGCTCCCAGCACCTGCAAGGCGAAGGACGATGCTGGCACAGCAGCAGCGCTGCATGGGCACAACAAAAAGCTGCCCCATTTCGCAGCCCCGCTGGCTGCACGGGGCCGGTGACCGTGCCCAGATGCTCTCTGCAAAGCTCCCTGCCATTTAGCTCTGCTGCGCCTTGTTTATTTGGTCTCCTCTCAGACGTGGCAGCCCGGAAGCAGGCGTCTCCCCAGCCGTTTGTCTCCTTGTGCCGGACTTGAGAAAGAAGTGGGCGAGGTTGAACCTGTGTGTTTGCACCGGGGGATAAATCACGGCTCCGTGGTGCCCTGTGGATCGGCCCAGTCCGAGGCTGGAGGGAGCGGTGAGGAGCAGTCCCAGCACACCTCGATTTTACCTCCTTGCTTCTGTCATCCACAAAAAGTGGGGATGGGAAGGGGTCAACAGGCACCCACCTGGTCAGACACCGCTGGACTCCCGAGGGACAGCACGGTGCAGCCCCCCACCGCTCTGTTGTCACTGGGACCGGCTTGCCGGGGGTTGTTCTTTGCCTTGCCCTTTGCATCGCAGTGGCCCTGCAAAGGGAGACGAAGCCGTTGGCTGGAGCAGAGCTGGGACTCCACGGAGCGTTGTCTTGGAAGTCGTCTCCTGCCATGGGCCAAGCGCTGCACGGAGGCTGTTTGTGTTGGTTGGGTTGGTTTGCTTTTCTTTCTTTCTCTCTCTTCTTTCTTTTTCTTTCTTTGTCTCTCTTTCACAAAAAGACAGAATCTCTCCCACTCTCGCTCGCTCTTGCTCTATGAGAGCTGATGCAGTTAATTGGAGCTTCTTGTAAGTGAACATTAACACAGGCAGAGCCAAGAAGATGTCTTGGCAGCAAAATATCATTATCAGTTCTTGAGCTCCAGCCAAAATCCCCTTGCGGTCAAAACACAATTCTTTAAACTAAACAATTAAAGATTTGTGCAAGTGTTGCTGCCACGAGTTATCAAGCACGGGGAGGGGCTGCTCCGTGCCCGTGTCAGCAGAAGTTAACAGTCCTGCTCCCTGGCAGGGAAGCAGGTGACAGGCTGAAACCTCCGTCAGCGTGGAGGCACGGGGAAGGGGCCCTGGGAAAAAATCTCCGCCGTGGTCACATCACGCATGAGCTAACGGCTGCTGCGGCCACGGGGCTCGTCTGAACTGCACCGCCGGGCATCAGGCTCTCCTCTTCCTGGTGATGTGGTTTTGTTCTTCCTCTTCTCTCTTCGACCCGTGGCGGATAGCGACTTTTAGGTTTAGTGGGAGTTTCTGCCAGAACAAAAAGTGAAACCTCCAGGTTTTCAGCAGTTGGTCAAAAAATACACATAAACCCCGTCTCCTTTCCTAAATGACAAAACATCTTTTTCTGCAAGGACCGTTTCTCATGGTTGTGCACTCAAAAACACATAAAAATGAGAGCAAATTTTTTAATTATTATTTTAGTCTTCATTTTTTTACCCCCAAGCACAAAAAGATAACATTTCCCAACTAGATTTAGCTGCTGAAGAGTCTGGGAATTCACCCTTTCCCCACACAACACAAAGAAAGAAAGGCATTGCATCCTCTGGAAACCTTTTTCTCCAGGTTAGACCCTCATTTCAGCTGGGTGCAAACAGGGAATAAATCCATGAAAAGGGATCAGTTCAGACAAATTCAAGTTCAGACGGGAGCCCGCGGTGTCAGGAGTGACCAAAGTACATCAAACACAAAGCAGCAGTTGTGGGTTCGGGTGAATCTGCCACTGCAGCGAGGAAAATGCAAGGGGCAGATGAGCGGTGTGATGGGAAGGAGCATAATTGAATGTTGTGAGATGGTGCCAGGTGCGAGAAGCACCGTCCCTCCGGCCGCAGCCAGGCAGGCTGCAAAGAGTTAACGGAAGAAACGCTGTTAATTGTCGCAGGGGTAGGGAAGGGTCTGTGTGAGGGGGGAAATTTTAAAGAGATGCAGAAATATTCCTGGATAATAAAATAGCCCCTTTTCAGTGTCAAAGATAATGTTTCAGGCCTTGGGTGAAATCGGCTCCTCGGGGCGGGCGAAGCGAGACCTGGTTCCCGTTCACATCGAGACGACAGGGTGCTCGGTGCGCGGGTGCTCCAACACCCAAAGTTGTGAGGGATGAATGGAGGCAGAGAGGCCTGAGAGTTCAAATGTCTTGAAAGAGGGGGGATTAGCATCTTTCCAGCCTCTTGACTAATTTCCACCACATTGGACATTCTTGTTATCCACGTAAGCGTACAAACTATGTTTTAATCCTGCCCAAGCTCTTGAGACCTTGTGGCAAAGAGCTCCAAGGGCTCGAACAAATTCCCCGGGTCAGGATTATTTGCTCCTGAGGCTTTTCCTCGTCCTCCAAGCGCCCTGTCCGTCAGCTGCTCAAGTTCAGCATCTTTTGCTGAGTGGTGCCAGCATTTTCCACACGTCATCTCCTATCTTCTCTTTTCTTCCTATCCCTTCTCCCCTCTCATTTAAGTATTTGTTCCCCTTGCTTCCTTCTGCCTTTACAGCAGGACCCAACACAGGCAGGGCGAAGGGATATCAGTGCTGCCCCGGAGAACTAGGCTTCCCTCAATTTTCTTCTCCCCTGATAGCCGCTTGTGTTCCTCCTATCCCAGTTCCTTTCCCCAAGCTCCTGCTCACCCCTTCATGATTCTTCCCCCATCCCTCTTTGCTGCTAACTCGCTGAAACAACTGTAGGGCTGGTGTTACAACATTCCTGGGTATAGTAGCTAATAGAGGAAATAATAGATAAAATATCGACTGGTTTAGAGGCAGAAGGTGTGGAAACCCAGCTCTCTGTATCTCTTATCACAACAGCAATAAAATGCAGTACTTTTTTACACCTGTGCATGCTCAGGAGTTTTAGAGGACTGGCGTTCAGCAAGGTGGGCAAAGAAACTGAACCAACACGTGGATACCCAAACCTGCCGGCCTCCGTAAATAAAGCAACACCGTCAGGCATCCTAAATCTCATCTGTCGGGGTTCGGGTACACCTGTAATTGTTGTAGATGAATATGAGGCTTCTGTGATGAGCGCATTAGCCGGCATGTTGCTGCTAAGTGATTTTTAGGTCTGGCCAGTGCCGAGCTGGGGTTTGGGGCTTGCCGGTGCGGCACGATGCTCCTGCCAGCCCCTGCTTGCCCGTGCTGGGCACACTTCTTGGAGGAGGATGGATGCGTCCGCATGCAAGGAAGGAAAAAGCAGTGCCGCTGGGTTGTTAGCAGCACAGCTAATTTTGCAACAGAGCTGTCTGGATCAGCTTTCCTCAACATCTTGTACTGTCAGCCAGCCGAGCTGTTTGGATTCGTGTGCTGGTACCCGGTCGCAGTACCTTGCTCCCTGTAAAATCAGCCTTCGGTTACAGCAAAGCGCGAGCCCTCTGCCTGCCCCACCGAAGTCCAAATCCTGCCTCGCAAAACTGGCCGCATGAATGCAACACGAAACCCCTCGCCGCTGAACTCCCTCAACCCAATGTGCCTGCTCACGGGACTGCACAAATCCCAGAGAGCCAGGTCACGCGCTGGGTGCCCTGCCGAGGCGGAGGGGAGCCGGCACGCACCGCAGCCCGCGGCAAGAATGGGTGGGAAAGGCAAGCTGCGTGCGTTTGCTACCCGTCCCCGTTTTGCAGGGCAGGGTGTGGCTGGGACACGCTTGGCAGCAGAGTAAGGGCCATCGCTTCCCAGCTTGGAGCATGTTGCCCCTGGGATGAGGAGCAAANGTGGGAAAGGAAAGCTGCGTGCGTTTGCTACCCGTCCCCGTTTTGCAGGGCAGGGTGTGGCTGGGACACGCTTGGCAGCAGAGTAAGGGCCATCGCTTCCCAGCTTGGAGCATGTTGCCCCTGGGATGAGGAGCAAATTCTGTCGCTGTGATATCGCACGAAACCCCAGCGGTAACCCCACGGCCACTCCTTCCCTCTTCCTACAGGCTGAAGTAAATATGAATTTGTGCTTTGGGACTGATCCCTTCACCCAGGGGAAAGCCCTTAGAGGAGAGCTCATCGCACTTGTGTAAGATTAGAGAGGGAAAACGTGTAAAACGGGAGAAGCCCCCCATGCAGTAATGCACAAGGCTGTGTCCAAGCAGGGCTCTGTCTTTCTGGGCACCGCTCCTCTGAGCCATCGTTTGTCCCCAGCAATATTCAGCCCATGTGCCTGGTTCTGCTGCACCCCCTGAGCTTTAACTTTGTGCCTGGCTGCACCCAGAGCCGTGTAAAAAATATTTTTTCTCCTTTGCACTAAATAGCTAGCCGTGGCAGGCTGCGGAGGCCCCTCTCGGCGCTTCCTGGGGACAGTCCCGTTGCCACCTGTTCCTATGGAGAAGGCTTTTTGTCACAAACACTTGGTAAACAGCTGCCGCCGGAGCCCCTTTCTGCCTGCCCTGCGTTTATTCGGAGAAAGTCAATAAGGAAAAACAAACATTCCTCATCCTTGTGCACACACATCCCTGGGCTGCCGCAGCGCTGGCCTGCTGTGCGTGGCAGACCAGGGGCTCCCAGATGGTGCCCAAAGCCAGGGCTGGCGGGCATGGCCCCAAGCCTTGCTTTAGGACAGCTGGGAAGCCAAGGAGGACACGGCACCTTTGCAAAGGGATTTTCCCTTTTCCCTTCCCCAGCACAGGGACACATCCCCAGTAGCGAGTCCAGCAGCGTCAGACATGAAACTCAAATCTCATGGGCTTCACGCTCCCAGAGGGAACTCTTTCCAGCAAGCTCTGGAGGTTGCGAAGTTGAGCTTTGAATCCTCCCGTTGCCCTCGCTCGCAGAGGCGCCTGCTCCCTTCCCACTCCCACATGCACTTCCCCGAGGCAGGGGGAGAGGACGAGGGCAGACAGGATCCCCCATTGCGACAAGCGCTTGCAGAGCCGGAGCTGGGAATTAACATGCTCAGGCTGTAATTAGGGCTTCAGCACCGTGACACCTTTACAAGTGTCTTTATTTAAAAGCAGGTAAATTGGAGGCTTCCAGGTTGGGTACGTTAGCGGGGGGGAGGTGGTGGTGATGACAGCAGGGAAGGGATGAGACAGAATTGAATTATTTTTAGTGGCATCCTTGTGCTGTGACAGGTTGACCGTGGCCTGGGTGATGGGTGGGAGATGCAGAAACTTGAACGAAGTTGGTTGGACTCGATAGGGAGAGACAGTATTTGTGTCGGTCTTACGTCTGTCCGTCTGTCAAAATGGCTGGGAGGGCATTTTGGCGAAGCCAAATGTGGCAAGGAGGAGAAGCCACATGGGTCTGAACCCCCCACCGAGTGTCAAGGCTGTGCTTGTCCCATTGCCTGCCCCGTTCAAGCCACCCGCTTCTATCAGCGCGGTTTAGCCTCTACCTTCTCCACCAGTGACCAGATAACGTCAGCTGAAGCAGGCTGGGAAGCAACCCCATGAGTGGGGCTGGAGCAGGAGTAGGGTAGGGGCAAGGGCTATGGGGAGCTGGCAGCAGGGACTGAACCTCCCGGTGCGCCCACAGCATCGCTGCCCTGCATCGCTTGTGCTGGCCGTGCCGCTCGAAACCTGCGTGCCCGGCTGCTGAGAGAGACAGCTTCAACATTTGGATCCAGATGATAACNTGGAGCAGGAGTAGGGTAGGGACAAGGGCTATGGGGAGCTGGCAGCAGGGACTGAACCTCCCGGTGCGCCCACAGCATCGCTGCCCTGCATCGCTTGTGCTGGCCGTGCCGCTCGAAACCTGCGTGCCCGGCTGCTGAGAGAGACAGCTTCAACATTTGGATCCAGATGATAACACCGGCAGCCTCAAAGTTCAGGGATATTCAGATCTAGACCAATCTCTAGGCTTTTTTTTTTTTTTGACAGCTGCTGCCTCTACTTTAGGCAAGGACATTAGCGCCGAGAGGAAAAAAAATTTGATTTTAATGCAAGCCCCAGTAATCAGCTATTTGTGATGGAATTTTATCTGTCCTGGTCTCTAAGGGATGAGAAGCAAGCAGAGAGGAAAGAAGGGTCAGAAATTAGTATGCAGAAATATCTGATCAGCCAAAGTAATTTTCTTTAATAATCGTATTCATACTGGCTGCTCTCCGCTCACTAGAAGAATTAAGTATTTAATAGTAATATATTTCATCTGGCAGCAGTTCCGTTTCGTTAGGAGCTGTGATGCCTCGCTGGGGTGGGGGTGGGCAGGGGAGGCAGCGGTAGGAGGGCTACGGCGCGGGGCGACCTGCCGGGGGAACAAAGCTGCCTCGCGCGCCGGCTTGAGCGGCGGTGGGTGCCGGGGGGCCACTGGCCTCTGCCAGCCCTCCCCGCTGCCCGGCACCCCTCGGGGAGAGCCAGCGGGTGTGACGTGGCACAGGGCGAGCTCGTTATGGAGCTATAATTAAAGAGGAGCATGTTTTTCTTGCAAGGGGAGGTGAGGTGTCGGGACCAGCCAGCGCGGATGCGGAGGGAAGGACCCGCACGCTGCCATGGACCGTGGACACGTGTTTCATGTCGGGCCCCGTGTCGGAAATCCTGTGCTGCATCCTCTGGGCTGTGCAACACGGGAGGTCACACCAGAGAGACAGCAGGTTTCTCCATGGCCTTAAACCTATGGTTCTGTAATTGCCAGGAGATACACTAATTATTATTATTGGCATCCATTCAGCAAAGTGTTTAAATGCATGCTTAACTTAAGCATGTCTGTAAGTCCCGTTGACTCTAATGGGACTTAACTACATGCTTAAGTGCTGCCCTGAATACTGGATGTTTTCCCGAATCAGTGATTATTCATAACAATCCCACAGTAAACGCGAGAGCCCCCCAGAAGCCGTGCAGCCTGGATCTGTCCGGGTGTCTGCCGTGTCCCTCGCACAACGTGCAGCCATCTCTCGTTTGCGAGATCAGCAGCGTCTTCCTGCGGTTTCCAACCTCACAGCACCTCCGGCGCCCGGGCCAGAGGAGAGGGACCCCGTGGCAGCAGCCCTTTGTAAGGGCAGGATTGTGCTCCCAGAGGCTGGACGGGCTGAAGGCACAGGGGAACGCATCCCTGCTTGTCATCCTCAGCCCCATGCCTCCATCGGGGCTCCCCGGGGATATCCAAAGCAAGGCAGTGGGGTCATCCGCTCCGTGCCAGCCCTGGCTCCAGCACCCGCCAGGATTTGCACAAGCGGAGGGGGTTGGGTGAGAAGTACCAAGGAGAAATTAATCCATATTTGCTCAAAAAAAAGAGACAGAGAGAGAGAAATTCAAATCTGAGTTCAAATCCTCTCTGTTCTTCTAGAAGCACATGATACAAACAGATGGAAAGTGATGCTGGCAATTCAGATCACTCAATAGTCTGGAATTAAATACCTACGTGTTAAATGACAGTTCTCCAGGCACAGGGAAAGGAGGCAGTGGGGATTTCAGGGCAGAACAGTGACTTGGGGATAAACTGCCTTGGAAAGGTGGGAAATGCACTCTTACGGGCCAAACTCTTCCAGAAATAACAACAGCCAAATAGCATCACAAACCCTTGTATTGTTGCTTTCTGGACTAGTAACATGCAAAATATCAATGGCAAAGAGCACGTGTATTGCCTGATTCAGGCTGGTACACGAGGGGACAGACCTATTCTCTTCCTTTCATTCTCTCCGAAAGTTTGGTACTTTATTTTCCCAAATTTGCTAAGCTGAAGAAGCCAGCCCACCTTCCCCTTTTGCACCCTCCCCCTCACTTCGGTCCACCCCAGCTCCTGCGTTCGCTCCGGTGACGTGGTCTCTGCAGCAAGACCAAAAGCTGAGGTGCAAATATGAACGGCTCGATCGAGCTTGCAAATGCCAGAAAGTACTGCTCAGTTGCAAAAAGATCTAGTGAACTGGGACTTGGCTCTTGTGATAAATACACAGTAGTGTGGGAATAGCGAGTAAATAAATAGTATAGCAGGGGATTAGACTTCTCTCGTGGCAAAAATAGTGAACATTAGGGGGGTTCAAGCTCTGAAGTGATGGAAAAACTCCAGTGTCGATAACAGTGGGCTCCCGTTCATAAGCAGGACAGGTGATTCAGACTGCAGAGCTGTTGTAATTGTGTGTTTAGGGTTTTGCATGGTGACACGGGTTTGCCCCTGACACAAATGCTCTTCTCTGAGGGACAGAGAAACAACTGTGAAACAATTTGGGGTTTCAGGTATTCCTCGATGGTTGTTTGCATCTGGCCAAACCTTCTTCTCTTCTCCTTCGCCTCCTGAATGGCTGATCAGACACACCCCATGCACGGGTAAGGGAGGAAGGGGTGTCTGTCTGCACTGCGCCCGAGCCACCCGGCTGACCGTGATGTGCTGTGCCCAGGAGAACAGTCACAGCTCACTGCGTACAACCGAGGATGCACCGAGCGGGTGGAGAGGGGTGCGGGGTCACCCTGCCAGCTCCCACCAACACCCCTGATCCGTCCCTTATCCAGCAGCACCCCGTGATGCCAGGCCCCTCCAGCGGGCAGCGGGTGCTGGCTCCCGCGTGCCCCGCGGCGCCTTTCTTGGCTCCCTCTTTCACTGGCACCATAGCCCCCTGCACCCCACGCCTCGCTGCCGCGAGCTCTCCTGCCCTCGGCGCTCCAGCAACTTCAGAGATGCCGGCAGCGTGGCAAGAGCAAGCTCTGGACACCGCTGCTCTTGCAAAGGCCCGTGCCAGCGGTCCAGCTCCTGACGAGCACCCTTGTCCCTCTCCGCAGCCGGTGACCCTGGACATCCGTCCCATGCACGTCTCCCCTCCTTCCTCCCCTCCTTCCCCGTCCTCCTCCTCCTCCCCAAAGCGCGGTCTGCAGAGCGCGTGTTTGTGAGCTCACAGGGAACGGCGGGACACGGGCCTTTCTCTCGGCTCTAATGAAACCCTTTAATCATATTCAAATAGGTTACTGTTCAGGGGGAAAATAGAAATATGGATTTGATAGCAATAAATTTCCCTGGCTGGCTAAGCCCAGTTCTTAATTGTCCTGTCCCAGGGCTCGCACATTTCATTGTTCGTTAGGTGCTTAAGTCCCTGCTCTCATTTTGTGGCGGTGACATTACCGCTGATGGCTCTAATACTCTCATAATTTGAAAGGGGATTTGCATGATAGAACGCAGAGTATTAAAAGAAAAAGAAAAAAGGAGAGTTAAAAAAAAAAAAGGAGGGAGGGGGCGAAGAAGGAGTGTGCGGGGGGGCAGGGGAGCGGATTCAGCTTTCACTTAAAAAAAAAAAAGTCACTTTCTTCAAAGTCAAATCATTGTTTTCATTAAAGTGAAAAAAAAAAAAAGTGTCTCTTCTGCACAGTCAGTCCGGCCGGGCGCTGGTATTATCCTTATTGTTGCTAATGGTTATTAATTATTATTATCCTGCTACACAGAGCACTGCGGACGTGATGTCCCCAATGTCCTTGGGACAAAGGGAAAAAAAAAAGCAGGGTGTCCGAGTCGGGGCAGGCTCCTGGCAGCTGGTGGTGTGAAGTGAGAGGGGTTTGCCTCCACCCCGGTGCGATGGTATTTTGGCAGGAGCCGTGGCAGGCATCCGCTGCCAACTGGGGTCTTCGTCTCAGCAGCTTTCTTTTATTCTGGTGTGCCTTGATGCGCGCTGCCCCGCCGCCGGCTACTGCCCACGTTTTGGGTCAAGGGGTTATTTGGGTAGAAAACACAAAATAAAAATTGAGTCACCCTGCTCCCCGCCTTTATCCCTAAACTTTGGTTAATGTTTAGAACTGAGCCCAAATACATGGCTGTTCCTCGGTGTCCAGAGAGACTCAGACCTGCACGCGGGTCCCACTGCTCCCAGCAGAGCTGGGTTGGGTTCTGCACCGCTACCTCCGAGGGGCTGCAAACCAGACCTGACTTCAGAGCTGAATTTTCCTAGTCGCTGGCTTTTAAAGCCGGGAAGAACCATTATGATCATCTGAGCCGCAAGTACCAGACCTCCTCAGCACCTGGGGTGTCAGAAATCCTGATGTGGATTTTATAGTAGCAAACTTATCTCTGCAGAAAAAGAGGGACACGAGTCTCCAGGCTGTCATTTTGCAACATAAAGATTGGGAGGAGCAGCGATTTTTGCCTCTGTCGCTGGCACAGAGAGCCCCTGGGCCAACGCAGCACCTCTGTGCTGTTGATACTGTCGTTATTAATGGGAATAGTGCCCTGCTGTGCTTATATCTCCCTTTGGTTCAGCTGGCTAGTTTTGCCCAGCTATCAAGAAATTTAACCCAACTCTTGACGATGACCCAGTTGTTAATCTCCTGACCAAAAATGTGCAATCTCCAATGTCTTTTGAGGGATTTTGCTTTTCCCCTTTCTGGCTGGTTAACAGGGAAAAGGAACGCACCTGCATCAGAGACCAGAACGACTTCCCTTGAACAAGCCAGAAATGGCCCAGCCTTTCCAGAGCCTGGAGCTGCCTCCACCTGTATTTATGGAGCGAGCGCTCCCCAAGTTAATCACCGCCGCGTCACCCAGTTCAGGTCCAGCCTTGGACCAACACCGGTCCACAGGCCACCAACTAACTGGCCACGTCCCTGACTGCGGCATGTCTTGAAAGAGAGCTTGTGCTTGCTGACACACCTCCCTCTGCCCTTCCCCTTCGCGTCTCGTTCACGCGAGAGAAATGCATAGAGAGAATCTGCAACCAAAAATTAGCGCTGGGGTAAAAATCCTCTTTTTCACGTCTTTATATGGAGACCACAGTTATATTCTGTAGTCGGTTTGAAATTTAACGTCGGTGCGTAGACATGCACTGCAGTGTTCTGTGCTCCAGTGCACAGGACTCTGTGGGAAGGCTTTTATCCATCGGCCGTTTGTTTTCTAACAGTAAAGCGATAGTCAGAAATGTATTAATTATTATTGCAGTGTGTGAGGGTTGCGCAGAGATCATATTTTGCCTGCTGTCCGCTTATCAAGCAATTTAGCGTCATTCAAGGTGAGAAGGGCCCACGGAGTGAAAATCAGCCCAGGTCTATTGATCTCAGCAGAACTGGAGTCATCTGCCCTGGCTTGGGATGCTGCTTCCATGCTTGCCATCCTCTCGGTTGCCTGTAACGCTGTCATCTGTCCCAGGCTGTGCAGAGGCATCGGCAAAGGCCCAGGCTGTGCATCCGGATGCCTTCCTGCTTTCTCTGCATTTGCACATAGGCTCTTTCCAGGCTTGTTTCAGCAGAAAGGATCCTCTGGCAGTTCACAGAGCTAATTTTAGCCCCAGAGCGAGACACTAAACGCCCTCCCACAACATCAGGTATTTACCAGTTGAATTCTGCGTGTGAGAAGCATCGAAATCCCCTTGCTCGCCTCGCCTTGTCTCTCTGAGGGC
Organism: Steatornis caripensis; assembly: GCA_013398225.1. NCBI lineage: Eukaryota > Metazoa > Chordata > Aves > Caprimulgiformes > Steatornithidae > Steatornis > Steatornis caripensis. Next base: position 211,000 of record VZSC01004244.1, read on the forward strand.
TTCCATGGGACAGGGCTCCCCTCCCAGGGAGGAGTATTGCTGTGTCTGCTCATTCCCAAGGCTGTTCACCACCCATTTCTGGGAATGTCACCATCCCTAATGCCCATTGGAAGGAACCCAGAGGGCCCACAAAGAGCAGAGGGTTTATATTTGTGCGGCTGCAACCCGCAGACACTCAGACAGGCTCGGCACCCAGCCTTCACGCTCACAAGGAGTGCACGGTCAGATTCCAAAATTCGGATGGATTTTGCCAGCTCCATCCCAAACTGTTTACCCTGCCCTTGCTACCAAGAAATCCTCCAGGAGAAGTACATCCAGGTTCCCTCGCCTTGCTCAGCCCAGGCCTGGAGCAAGAGACAGGGATTAGCCACAATCAAACCCAGAGTGCAGAAAGAGCTCAAAACCTGCCGGAGAGGTGCAGCGAGCCAGCTGGGCTGCGAGCACCCTGCCCTTCGCGGGGAGAGGGATCTGAATCCAGCACGTGTGCCGGTAGATATCTAAATCCGGAGAGACCCTTGAAGGCGCGAAGGAGCCAGTTAGCAGTGCGTGGAATGAAGGATCCTGGTCAAAATAGGATCATCTCGTCTCTCTTCTATTCTATTTTCATCACCGTGGTATTGGACCACTTCCCACTGACATATTTACCCAGCGAGGTGACTACCATCTGTCTCCTCTTTATTAAAATACTTCAGGATTTTCCCCTATGAGTCGTCGACCTTGGGAATAGGAAGAAAGGATGTCAGCGAGCTGGAGGGAGGACTGGGAAGTGGGTCATACCCTTCAGGAGCGCTCTCAGCCCCTCCAAACTGGGGCACACTGGGAGTCCGGGGACACGGCGCTGTTTGGACTCGGTTGTGCAACTGATCCCGGGGCGTCTTTTTGCCTAAAGCAGCCATTTCAAACGGTGCCGTGTGCGCTGCCAGCCCCCACCGTGCAGCAACTTGTTCCCCGATTACGTCACCCTGCATAAAAGGGAATTATTCAGACCTTCGTTTCAGCTGAAACAATACTGCAAATTAGCTAAATGTGTGCTCCGCTCCCCACCCGCCCCCCTCCCGCCCATCTTCCAAGGAACAAGGCCTGCCTGGTGCAGGTTGAAATAAGACCTGCTCCGAGGTTCAGGGGATTAAGTCACTGAAGCGGATTTTGTGGAGTTTTAGAAAAACGCCCATTTCCTTTGGAGAAAAAGAAAAAAAAAAGGGGGCCTTGAACCAGGCCCTACCACCAGCGCTGGCTGCAGCAGCTGCCCTGCACCAGGGACTCTCTCCCGCGGCGCTGGGCTCTGCTCCCAGCACCTTGCCCACTCTGGCCGGGCACGGACGGTCTCTGCAGCCTCTTTGCATCCCTCCTGCCGTCCCGTGGCCCCTTGCCTCAAACCCTCTGCGTTTTGCTAGCCAGAGGTCTGTCCTTCAGTTACCAGACCGCCAAAGCCTCGGCAGCCTCTGCCACCAAGGAGGTGGCCATGCCCTCACGTTGCCCCCCCAGGGCCCTGCGCAGCTCTCGAGGGGGTCCCCACCACCCCCAACTTGTCCCCTGTGCAGCAGAGCCGCATCCCCACCCTCAGCCCGCTCTCGGGTCGGTGGTGGAACGTGGGGCATCTCCGAGCACGCCTTCCACTGCCGCCATCCCAAGCCCTGCTCACCCCGAGAAGCACCAGAGCCAAAGTGGAGCTTAAATATTTTTGTTCTCTCATTCACTTAGGGATGGGGGCAGGAATGAAGGGGGGAGAAGGGAGAGGAAGGGGAGGGGGACAAAGGGGGTTTAATAGGCTCCAGTGACAGCACAATGTCCACATTGGGAAAAGATTAATGACGAAAATTAATCGCATGACCTTTCTTTCGAGGAGCTGGAGGTGAGGCGAGCCATTAAAGCCTCTTATGTTGTAATTAACGTTTGAGGGGAGAAAAGACTGGCTTTAGAATGGATGTGATCATTTAATTAGGGTTATGCGTCAGTGCCACAACAGGTTCAGAGAAGTCATAATTTAACTATAGCTTTAAATTACACAGTCAGAACGCGGATGGCAGGGTTTAATGGCAGGGAAGCGCTGCCACCGAGGAGCAGGGAAAACAATTAAATAAACACCTCGAACGGGAGAAGGAGAGGGGAGAAGGCCGTGAAGGCGAGGAAGGCACCCTGGGCAGGGAAGCTGCAGCTTGGGTTTGTTTGAAAGGGAACCCTGTTAAATCAGAGCGGGACAGACCTCGAGCTGCCTCCATCCAGGAGTACGCCATGAGCCTCACGTGTCCTCACCGATGGAGGTTTCTGGGGCAGTGGGGTCTCTTCCTGAACCTGCTATAAATCCACCAGCCCTGATTTCCCCTTCTTTCACCCCAACGGACACGGGTCATAACGTGATTCATGTCGGGGTGCCGTGGCCCAGGATGCTGTCTCGGCAGTGCCTGGTATTTGATGCTTCGGTGCACGGCACGAGGCACCTCGCTATCAACACCAACGAGCAAATGCAACGTATCTTTACAAATATAAAATTTTAGAAAAAAGATCAGGATTTCTTCTTCCCTTTCAGAAGAAGAACGCACAAAAAAAGAAATCCAGAGAAATGCCTGATTTTCCCTCCACCCATGTAAAAACATCCACTTGGAGAGAGCACCGGCTGCTTTAGCGCTGCTGCAGAAAGTAGATCTATTTGGTGCGTGAAAGGGGAACGAAACGCTGCTCGCAGGCACGCCGGGGCTGCGCGGCACGGCAGCGGCACTGCGTCCCGCTGGGCTTTCTTGGGGAGGGATGATTCGAAAGGGAAAAGTTGGATTGCGTTTGGCTTTGGCGCAGGGAGCAGGTTTAACGGCTACTTGGTGCGGCGCAGGCGGGTGTATATGTTAGAGAGGAGGTGAAGGTGGATGTGTAGAGTCTTGGAAAATTATATGTGAGAAATGAGTGTCATGATCAAGTGCTGCATATTGGATGGATTATTAAGGTTCAAAATTAAAACATATACAATATTGCCAATGCCAAGAGCTCTCTAATCATAAATCAGTTCCCCTGACCCCTTCATAATCATGAGATTGCCCTAAAGAGCATGAGATTTTACATAATAATAAATGTGAAAGGGTTTCTTTTTTAATTGGCCTTCTGGTTTTTTGAGCCTGCAGTGGTCACATTTTCAAACTCTTCTCGGCAATCAGAAGGATGTTTTATTTGTGTTTTAGTGAAGTTGGAGGTTCTTCTGTAATGCTGCATCTTTGTGAAATTGCACTTTAGGAAAAAAATACGCACTTCTCATGAGCCCCTTCTTTGGCAACTCAGCAAAGAGAAGTGAGGGAACTGAAACTCTGAGATCCCGGTGCCGATGCTGAACTCTCCGCGCGGCACAGGCTGGGGGAGCAATCCAGGAAACAGCAGGTTAAATACTGCAAATCAGAGCTCCTTGACTTGGGGGTAAATCACAAACAAGTCTGCTGCCTTCAGTGGGGACAGAAATCTGGAGTAAATAGCTCCCGGAATCTAACCAGCTGCTTAAAATCAGTATGATACTTCTGCTGAAGGGAAAGAAATTTTTACATTCGCCTTTCATCATTTGCTTTGGTTTTCCTCGTGCTTTTGCTCACTGAGGGACCGTTATTACTGATGTGTGCCTTTCACTTTGCTTTTTATCTGCTTTGCCTTTCAGTGAAGGTCCTCCTGTCTTCCCACTGTCAGGTTTGGCTGCAAACCCTTGATTCTCTTTGGGGAGAATCCCTGGAATTCTCACAGCACATAAAAATCGAGGAGGAAACCCCCAAAGGCTAGCACATTATTAACCGTAAGCTCTGCAAAACCCTTTCTCTCCCGGCGTACATGGTCCGAGTGCCTCTTGGTGAACCGGTGCTCCCCCACTTAACACAAGCCAGCTTTGTGTCACCACCACTGTCACCGACAGCTTCTGCACTGCTCCCCTCGAGAGCAGGAACACGTCTTTGCATTTCAATCCTGTTGGTGTTTTACTCTCAAATGAGGGTGAGCAGAAATGAAAGGGAGAGTGCACAACAACCCCCCCGCCGCCCGTATTTTGCCCACTTGCTCTCAGCAGAAGGGAGCCCAGGCTGCGCTGGGTGCAGTCACTGCACCTATTTCTATGCAAAACGTTGAAGTTTCCGCCCTCTCTGCATTGTCGCAAGACCTGCCCCAGACGGGGAGCGTTCACTTCCACCACACCGCAGAGCTGCATTTCGTTCCCGTCTCCTGCAGTCGCACACCACGGCAAGCAGGGCCCACGCTCCCGCTTGCTGCGGTGGGAGCCGGCGGACGCCGCCAGCCTGCCCGGACTGCAGCTCGTGTCCTGGGGCTGGTGGGAGGACACAGCGGGTGGCTGTGTTTGCTCTGCAGCCACGGTGGTTTCTGTGCCTCCAATTCAGCAAAGTGCATAAGCACCTGCTTAACTCCGAGAGCGAGGTGAAGTCCATCCCTGCTTAGCGAAGCACTTGAGACAAAGTGCTTTGCTAAATCTAAGCCAAATGCGATTCTGGGCTGCATAAACAGAGGTATCCACTTGTCAGCGAGGCTGTGCACACGCCGAAGTACCTGCTTGCGAAAGGCCCCATGAAGCAGGCCTCTGTCTTGCTCAGCTCTGCGCCTCATTGCTGAGCAGTAAGCGATTTGAGCCAAACAGCCCCCAAACCCTAGCGAGCAGCAGTGACCCGACCACATACAAAAATCCTTACGGCTTTGGGTTTGGGGAATGTATGCTCAGATCACTTCTGGAGTGAGTTGTGCTCACTTCTGGACTGAGTTTTGGAAAAAACAAGCAGTCTCCAGCTCTGCCTACCTCTGCAACCTTTACGTGTGCACCAAACCTTCCTGAGGACGAGGTCACTTTGCCCAGCCCGTGCAGGACTGGTCAAGTGACCAGGGCATTATTTCTGCTCTCACGTGGGGTGAGAACCAGCACATGCAAACAGGACAGGTGGGCTATTTTCCTGTGGGATAGGAATCAAAATATTTACCATTTTTCTGCCCCTACTGTTAGGGAGATAGATACAGAATAAATAACAAACAGGCCTGCAAGGGGTACCTCATTTCTCCAGTGGCTCTGTGCTCAGCTGGGATATTTGCACGGTTAGATGTGTAAAGAGATAGAAACGCACGAGAGGATCTCAAGCCCGTTGCCTGTTTCATCCCACATCCTCACACTGCTGTATGTCAAAGCGATTGCCTAATCTTCTCCTAAACACCTGTCTCGGCAAGAAAGCTTGGGATTTGGGAAGAACCAAGTGCAAAAAGATACGTCAGTCACTCCAAGCCCACATTATAGCAAGCCCCATCCTTGGGGACACGCCGGGACTCCTGTCCCCGCTGCCCTGGGCCCTGCCCTCCCCGGTGAGCGTGGTGGCCCACGTGCTGCCGTGCAGAAGCCTCGTCAATCCCAGCTGCTGACTGCCCCATAAACCCCAGCGCCCTCGAAAGAGAGAAAAAAAATGGAAACGGCTTCTCTCCTTCGCCGAGGTCTCGTGGCCTTAAAACTTAATAGTCTCTCAAATGCCGTAACGCAACAGGGGACTTTTATGGACTCGACAAGGGATAATATTATTAAGGTGTGTTATTATATTAATTCCAATATTTCATAAGATGGGGGGGGGGGGGAAGAATAAAACCTTTCCCTGGGGAGTTTTGGGTTGTCTTATCCCTCCCCGGGGATGCGCAAAGGGGTCGGTGATGGTTGCCGGGGCTCCTTGGGTGGCAATGCCACGGTCACCAAACGCGCCTTCCCCTCCTCTTCTCCCCTGCCCTCGTCCCCGGGCAGACATTGAGGGTCCTGGTGGGAGGTGCAGCCCTGGGGCTGCTGTTTGTATCACGATGGGTTTGGAGGGGACAGCTGGGTAGAGCTGACTAATACCAGCAATTGAAAGCTTGTGCGGCCGTCAGCGGGGAGCAGATTGAGAGGGCTTGGGAAGGAGCAACTTTTGTCGTGTTGGGAGGAGCCATGGCTGGATCCAGGGATGTCCTGGGGTGGGCAAAGCTTGCACCTGATTTTCTTGTTGTTGCTCAGCTCTGGCTGTCCCTAACCCAAGCTCTGAGAGCCAGGATATTGGCTCTGCGTCACCGGGGCAGTGCTCATGGTGCTGCAGGACTCCGCGCTGTTAAGCACAGTGCTGAGCTCGGGGTCGGGCTCCCCAGACCTCTGCTCACCGGCCGGGCAGCCATGCCGGTGAGGCACCCTGTGCCCAGGCACCATGGCTGGCTCAGCTCTGGGGGGATGGAGCATGCTTTTTTGCACTGAAATCCCTTGAGGAAGGCGTCACCAACCACAAAGGTTTGCCAGAGAGGGCAAGCAAGCATCCAGGGATCTCCCTGTCCAGCCTTCTCCGCCACAAGCAGAGGCAAAGGTAGTCCCAGCGATCTTCCATCACCCCATCCACTGAATGCCTTCACTGTCCAAACAAGTGCCGCTCAGTTGTCTCCTTTTCTAATCCCATCTCTTTCTCCTTCTTTCTGTATTTCCCTCTTCCCTTCTTTTTCGCTCTTTCTACTTCTCCTTACCTCTCCACGCCAAAGCGCCTGCTGGGATTTTGGAGTCCAGCCACTGCCCAGCTTTCACCGTGTGTGGGCAACACCAAACAAACAGACTGTAAATAAAATACCCTCTCTCTCACACACACACATATTTTCTCCATTACCTCCGCTAATACTGTCTTTCTTCCATCTTGAGTTCAATGTTGTTTTTTGTCTCTCCCAAACCCCTCCTCCTCCTCCTCCCTGCAATTTATTCCAGCTGTGAAAACCTTTCTGCCATCCCCTCTGCCACACGGGCGGATAGGTGAGTGGCAGCGAGAGAAGCCCCTCTAAGCCACTGTGGCTAATCTATCCCACATGTGCGACTTGGCAGACGTCCCATGCCGGAGCCCGGCCGGACTGCGCGGCTCCTGCTGAAATCAGCCCGGCCCTTTACGGGCTCCGGCCCAGACGCTTCCCTCCCTGCGCCAACGGAGAGCAGCACCAGGGATGAAATGGGTCATCGGGGTCTTTTTTTTTTTCCTGCATCCTCTTGTGCTCGGTTTGATGGTGTGGTCTGGTCCAAAGGGGCGAGGTGGAAGCTTGTGGGGAGGAAGGGGCGCCATGAGGAAGACAAGACACGAGCACTCGTTAAGTCCCTGTGCTGAGCTGAAGGATGCCATGAAGCCAATCTTGGCTCGTCTGAATACCTTTAGGTAACACTTCCCACTCTTAGCATCGACCTGGTGGGAAACAGGGACCATCTTCCCCATCGACTGCTGGGGAAACAGCACTGCACAAGCTGGGGTGGCTTCTCCCAGATCCCACCCTGAGCCCCTCGCAGGGCCAAGGGAAGAGTTTGGCTTTTGTGTGCGCTGTGACTGCACAGGAATTCACCCTCCGCGAGCTGGGAAAGGGACCCAGGAGCCCTGACATCCCAGCTGGATGCACTAAACTGTTCAGCTCTAACTTGTTTAGATCCCTCTGTGGCTGATGGAGACAAAAATGAAGCAAACCCCACGCATTACTGCAGTCCCACGGCGCTGTATTAGTCAATAACGCATCCTTGTTCATAAGCACGAGCGTGCATAAAAAGATCAGATCATCAAATCCTTCCCCCTCTCTGTTGTGTGGTTTGGTGTTTTGTTTTTTTTTTTTAATAAATACGTATCGAGGCTTTTGCAGAACAGAAACGAGAAGCTTGTTTGGCGGTTGGCAGAACTTTGTGCGGGAGCCAAAGCACCATCCTGCCTGCCAGATCTATTTGTCTATCACTCAGAGCTGCCAGTCAAGGCAATGCCGCTGGCACCCAGGGGACGGCTGACAGCACGAGCCCTGGAGACTTGGTGGGGGAAGAGCCTCCCTAAACCTTTAAAGACCACTTTATTTAACAGATAGCTTTAGTTAAGCAGTGGTTCCTGCTGGGCTATTTTCCTGGCTTCCCTGTGGTCTCAACGCCAAGCAAATAGACAGGAATTTCCCGTCACAGCCCAGGGGTGCGGCGAGAGGAGAGGTATAATCCTCGCTTTCAAGCAGTTTGAGGCAGAAGCGGGACATGGCCGCTGTCCTGTAGTGCGAATCGCCGTGGTTGGGGTGGCCTCGAGGCGCTCTGGAAGCTGTACCTGTGTGACCATGTGGCTTGGTCTGATTTCAGGCTAATGGGGACCTTTACGTGCCCTTTTGCTCCGCTATTCTCCATCCCGGGCAGCTTTTCCTTGCCCAGGCTGCGCTCCCACCCGCGCTTGGAAATAAGGAAGGCCTCGAGGAAGCCGTGTCCTGGTGACACCAGCTCAACCTGGAGATCTGGAGAAATAAGAACAACTCAGGGTCCCTATCCAAAATCAAGTGACCCCTGGCTCTTCACTAACCTTCCCCCACGGAGACAGAGCCTCCTAAGAAAACCACATCCACGCATGTGCTCACCCCAGCACTGCAACATCTTCAGGGCATGCAACCTTGCCACGCTCAGGTGACCGGTTATGTCTGATTGCCCAAAAAGAAAGCAGGGCAGATCGATCCATCAGCCCCCCTGTCGACCACGCTTTTCTCACCTGCCTCCCACCTTACTGTCAGGGCTGCGAATGCAAAAAAAGCCAAGGTCTGTTGGAGGAGCGAGCTCCGCTGCGCTGTTTGCGCTCTGATGAGTTAGTTAGCTGCAATGTATGTTTTTAAATAAGGATTTTTGAAAGGCAGGAACTTCAAAACAAATAAATAGAAGCTCTTCTTAGCGAATCTGTGTCTGAGGCAGAGCAGCGGATTGCTGTGCCAAGAGAAAGCTGCGTTTCCTAAATGAAGTGCTTACTTGGGCCGTGCGTTGCTCAGACACACAGCGAGGCCCTGACTCCTCCGAAGTGAACATCTGCTCAATAAATGTTGTCTCCCACCTGATGGAAGCAGTTGAGTAAAGGTGTGGATTTGTTCCAGATGGAGAGCGTAGGTGCCATGGTCTGAATCTGAACGAAGAATCTACGTGTTGAGCCCTGCTGAGGGGATCATCTTCCTCCCCGCTCCTGCTGCTTCCAAGCAGGAGGCAACACTGGAAATGAAAGAGTGCAATGCAAAGGTGCAAGGATAAACCGCCTGCCTCTGCTCTCCCCCCCTGCCTCCTGTGCCTTTTCCCTGCTCCCCTTCTCCNAGCAGGAGGCAACGCTGGAAATGAAAGAGTGCAATGCAAAGGTGCAAGGATAAACCGCCTGCCTCTGCTCTCCCCCCCTGCCTCCTGTGCCTTTTCCCTGCTCCCCTTCTCCCCCTGACCTCTATCTTGGCTTTGCATGACCGAAACAGGGTGGTGAGGTCCTTCCTCTGCGCTTGGCCCTTTGTGGGGACCTCCCTCGTCATTTCAAAGGGCAAAAAATTTGTCTGCAAGACGGAAATCGCATTGCCCAGAGGAAAACAACTTACGCAACTTCAGCACTTGTGCAAGGTTTGGGGCTCAGGTGATGGGGAGCAGGGAAGGGACCCCGGGGGACAGAGGAGCGGGGACGCTGCAGCAAGCCCAGGAGGCGAGTGGACCAGTCCTGCTTAACGCCTGGGATATTGACTGCTGGGACACGAAGGTGGGGAGAAGAAAGGAGAGTAATGGCCCTGGATTTCCCCCAGATGTGTGGCGGGCCCACATGATTGATGGCATCTGTCTTTTGCTTTATTAAACTTGTGCAGCCATGTTCAGCCAGGGATTTGCAAGCAGCTTAATGAGTATTAGGGAGGAATCTCCTGGCAGGACGGGGAGATTTCAGGGGTTTGCTGAGCCGCTGGCAGGAAATGTCCTGCACAATGCGGCATGTCCTGCAGGACAGGGTCTGGGACGCCGGGAGCTAAGGGAAGGGTGGAGGGGTGATGCCTGCAGGGATGCACTGCTGGAGGCAGTTACCTTGCTCTGCAGCCTGCAGCAACGGGACACGGGTGCTGCGGGGCTGCAGGTGGGTGCTGGCAAAGGGAGCCAGCACCAGGCTGGGAGAAGGGCTGATGCTGTCTAAGGAAAACACATCTTTGCGGACAAATGGCCCAGGACATCGGCAAGAATCGATGACCCCTTGGTTTGCTGGCTAGGTCCTGAATCCAAACTCAGAGCTCAGGAACACGCCGAGTGACCGTTCATTGGCGTGTTCGCGGACATGAGTCCCTTTTCCGTGGGGCTCCAAAGGCATTTTGAGAGACAAGTTAACCCAGAACCTGAGCTCTGGACTCAGCCTTGTCCTGGTCTCTGCTGCTGGGTCAGACCTCTCCTGTGCCCAGGCTTGTCTGCGCAGCCTCTCCCTTGTCATTTCCCCTTTGGTGGGGGATTTCAGAGCGCCAAGACCTCGTGCCATGTGCCTGCTTTCCCCAGTTAGGGTAGGTGTACATGTGTATGTGCACATGAGTGTACATATATGTGTGTGTAATATTTGTGTGTGCAATATTTGTGTGTACCTGTGTAAGACTGACGTAGAACTTTCCATCTGCAAACATTTGCGACTTAAAGGTCTGATTTAATATAAAAGTTTCCCAGCTGCAGAGGAACATGGTGCCTTCCCCATGCCTCCCTGACGCAGGAAAACACTCCAGGATATTTCCAAGTTGATTCTCCACCCATATTAGATGAACCACTGTGTGCGGCACCACCTGCACAGGGCACCGTTGCTGTGCTCGTGCGAGGCCGCAGAAAACCCTTCCCTTTTCTGTGCCCCAAGCACTTGAGAGCACAGTGCCTCAGCCTTCTGCCAGCCCCCACCACCTTCCAAATCCTACGTGTTACGTTCCCTTCTTTCAGTGGTCGTGACCCTTTTCTGCGTCGCTTTAAAACCTTTTTGTGATGGAAGACACCCCTGGACTAGACTGCAGTATGAAACGGTTTGCTTTTTCCTCTGCCAGTCTCTCTCCTTTAATCCCTTACCTACGTCACTCCCCGGCTCCATCCGCACCCTCTCCGCCCTGGGCACGTCACGATCACAAGTCTCTACACAAACTCAGGCCTCTGACACACAAACAGCGTTTTGAAACAAAATCAATTTAGTTTCTTTCCATTCAAATCCCGATTTTCACTTTTTGGGGGTTTCTTGTTTAAACTGTTTACCTTGGCCACAGCGGCTTGACACTTCGTTCTGCGTTTTAAAAGAAAGCTGCGAGTCTTGGGTACCGCTTCCACACAGCTAATTTTAAAGGGTTTCCAAAGAACTTTTAAAAATATAAAGAAAGCAGATTGCGGGAGAAAGTCAACCCGGAGGAGTGGGTTCCCCATGGCAGCTGTTCTCATCGTGCCATGTCGGGGCGGGCGGGGGAGGCGATTCCGTCCTCCAAGGCCAGACCCGAGGATGCAAACCCCAGAGCTCCAGCCCAGCCCCGCTCGGGAACGTGCCCTCTGGCCTCCCATCCCTCCTTCCTCCCCGGAGCATCCACGCTCCCTCCTTCCCCTGAGCCTCCCTGCCTCCTCTCAGCTCAGTTGTTTTTCTTATTTTATTTTTCTTTTTTCTTTTTTTTTTTTTCAGGGATTTTTTTTTTTTTTTGTGTCTCTCTTTGTCAGAATTAGTCAGGGCTGAACTGCCTCCACTCCCCAAGGAGACCCTATTTCACCCTGCCTAAAGTTCACCGCCTTGTCAAACCGAGCTAATCTCCTGCCGGGGAAGGAAAAAGGCTCATTTCAAACTGCTGCACATTCGGGGAGCGGCTGGGGGAGGAGGAGGTCTTCCTGGCTCCAGCCTGAAAAGACCCCGGACAATAATACCCCTTTTGTTCTAGGACAGTGGGAGGGGGCTCGGCGGCAGGAATGAAAGATGGGGGATATTAAAGGAGCAGGTGAAAGACATGCGTCTTCAGCAGTCACAGATAAGAGCCGACCCCCTTCTAATCTGACTGAAGCTTATTATCTTACTGCCACAGTCATTACTATTAATATTAAATACGAAAAAAGCAAACTGCATGAGACAACAACCTCACAGAGGCTGCTTTAAAGCATCAGCAGATGTGGAGGTAAAGCCGATGGCTCGGGCCAGATTCGCAGCCTGGGTAAAGGAGGTGTTTCTCTGGGGATGCTCAGCCGGCTTTTGCCGGTGGAGGAGTTGGTCTGGCTGCAAGTTGTCCCTTTGGGCCGAAGCGTTTGGTGCAACAAAAGTATCTGGGCCAGAGACTTTCATTACTTTTCTTAGCAGAAAGCAGCAAAGCTGGGGTTTCTTGGCATGTAAGGTAGCAGAGGAGCTGGAGCTGGGGGGTGCCTTGCTCAGACTCTTCAGAGGGGCTTTGCTGGATGAGGCCACGGGGCTTCGCAGCGTCTGCCCCAGCTGAGCTGTTTTAAAGGGAGGACAGAACGGAGGGGGCGGTGCGTCTGGGTGGAGGGAAGGGGCGATCCGGGAAAAAACGGGCACATGGAGAAACTCGCTCCCCGCTTTCCCCCCTACATGTGCCCTCTCTGCTCGCCGAGCATCTCGCCAGACCTCGCTCAGCCAAGGGCTGCGAACTCCCACCGTGTCACCGGGCTGCCTGGGGAGAAGGTAGCTAGGTAGCTCCGAGCCCATGGCTCCGTCTCGGAGCGTCCCCCCAGCTCCGTCCCTGCCACAGGTGGCCTTGGGAAAAGCGCCTGGCGGCTCTTTGTCCCCTTTCCCCCTCTGCGAAGGTTTCCTTTGTTCCAATTAGTCCGTAGGCTCTCCAGGGCGGGGGATCCTCTCGGAGCCTGTTTGCTCAGCGTTCGCCCCAGCAGCCCCGCGCTGCCTCTGTAAATACCAGCCGTGTGGCACAGCCAGCAGCGGGCGGCTCCGGAGGTCCCTCTCCCACCAGGAGTCCTGGCAGAGCAGGAGGGGAAGCAATTCCCCTCCCAGCACAAGAGAGAGGAGCTTCCCAGCCGAGCAGAGGGCTGATTTCGGCTGTCATTTGACAGACCCTGGTTCTGGGGCGCTGATGCTTTTTGTGCATGGAGGGGAACGGGTGGATTCGAGAACTGGGCTGTTTGTTTTCCACGTCAGGGCGTTACCAAACGTCAGCTGAGCATCCCTTTTGCACCAGCCCAAGGAGCAATGCTCCCAGCCTGGCTCGGGGACTGAGCTCCTCTCCCAGGCAGGGCCAAATTCCCTCCCCAAAGCTCCCAACGAGCACAGCCCCTCCTGTCCAAACGCTGCTGAGCCAGGGACTCGCGACGGTGGGGCCGAGAGGCTCTTTGTGCAGCAGCCGGAGCACAGGCAGGCGGCTTCGCTGGCACCGTCGGGATGTTTGCTCTCCCCGCTGACCTCTCTCGTCCACCGTCCACCTCCTGCCCTCGCTCGGCAGCTCCTCCACGGCGCGGCGGGGGGGCAGTGGGGACGGACAGTGGCTCCTGCCAGATGTGTGGGGCTTTTCCTGCTGGAAAGCTTCGGGGGGGCCTTTGGCACCCTGCGGAAGGGATGCTGATGGCCAGGCAGCAGTGCCAAAGCTCGAAGCGCTTGCTGGACTATCGTTTATGAACCCCGCTGGGGCAGGACGTACTGAAGGGGGAGAAAGCCCTCAGGAGCCGAGGGCCATAACCCCCTGCCTCGCGCTGATGTTGCAGTGGACCCTGAGTGTGAGGGTGTAAAAGGATCGGGCCCGAGCTCCCGGCATGGCCGTGCCTCTGGGGAGGTGCAGCCTGCTCCATCATAGGCAGCATGGTCAGGCCCTTCATCCAAAGGCTCACAGGTCTCATCCTGAACCCCACCAACCTCATTGGAACAAAAGGGCCTCTGAAAGGCCGTCTGGGGCCCTTTCCCCGCCGGCTGCACCTGCGTGCGGCGGACAGAGCTGGGCGCCGCGTCCGGCAGCCTTTCCCAGGGCGCCCGGGCTGCCCGACGCGGTGGGAGAGCTCCCACCCGGGTGAGGCACCAAGGAGGAATGTTTGCAGCGGCCTCCTTCCCCTACAGTAAACATGAACGGATGACCCCGGAGCGACATGCTAGGGTTGAAATAGTCTGTCTGTGCACTGGAGAGCCGTGGGAATGCGGCGGCGGTTACGTCACGCTGGGGAGACGGCGTGGCCTCAGGGACCGCGGGTGCAGCCGTGGCCTCTGCGAGTCGGGGCTGGGGCGGTCTCTGGTCTGGCCGTGTCCTGGGTGGCAAACGCGTGCAAGCTGCCAGACCTCGTCTTTGCAGGGAGGGAAAGATAATGTGATTATTTATTATCATCAGCTGGCTAGGATGTATTGAACTGACAACCGCTATGCTTGCGGCAGGACGCTAAGTTATATCAAAATATAACTCGTCCCTCAACATCTACGGCTGGCAGAGTTGGGCGGGATACGTAAGGGAACAACTTTTGCATGGCCGTATGGCTTTCTTGTTTCCATCTGAGACCAGCTTCTGGAAAGAAATGGGAAAAATCCCTGCAGGGAAATAGCTCAAAGCCTTGCAAAAGTTTGCTGGGATGAAGCAAAATGGAAATGCGTGTTCGTCAGGCTAACAGGCAGGACCAGAAAGCGACAAGTAGGGCTCATTCACTTACACTTTAATATTTTGTGGGTTTTTAAGAGGGCCATTCCAGGAGGCCAAAGGCCTCTGAGCAGTTCTTCACCGTTTGCGCCCAAAGCAGACAGATGTAGCCGTGCTCTGAAGGAGGCAGGAGCTTGGGGTCTGCAGGCAGGGGCTGACACGACGGCATGGCCGCACCATGCGCCAGGGGAAGCCAATGCACACCGACCGGTACAGGCTGATTTGCCTCCCGTTTGGGTCCAGAACGACAAGTGAGGACTTAACTCCACATGTGGGTGGGAGCCTACAGCTTGCCACCCTGTGAACGGAGGTTGACACCTCCAAAAAGGAAAGGCCTGGCCGTTACCGCCGGTAACTCCCATTCCAAACAGATTAACTCAGTTATAGTGACTTTGCCGGCCTAGCGACGGAGAAAATTCATCGTCTTTATATTCGGGACCCCACACTATTATGTGTAAAGTACTAAATACCTGCGGACACTGACTCTGCGTATGGCACATCTGCCCCGAAATGGCACGGGTGATCCCATGGTTCTTACTAAGTCAGACGTGGAAGGGGGACTTGTTGCTTAGTGTCAGACCGATGCCTGTTTTCATAAAATTAGTCCATTGAAGCAGGGATGGAGGCCATAACAGTATCATGCATGCCAGCAATTTTCCACTCCTGTTTTTCAAAGCTAGGTACATTTTTTTTCTTCTCTAGACAGCCTGAATGTGCTGTTCCTTATCTAATCTTGTACTGATGTGTCTGTTAGACAAGGTATGCAGCCTGTGTCACTTCTGAATACCGGCATTCAGGACCAGCAAGCTGCTCACGATAAGCTATTCATATTTTTGCGTTTTGCACCGCACAAGGCTTTTTCTTTGCAGATCTTAAAACACTCGGTTAGTTAGTTCATTATTCTTCCAGTTTATAAAACAGTAATAAGTAGTGTCTATAGAGACAAGCCAGCCTCTGACACACACATGAAACCACATCAAGTCAAGGGAAAGGAGGCAATGCCACGCATATAACAATAGCAGAGAACCAGACAGCCCCCAAAATAAACTTAATTCCCCAGGCTGCATGAAGCGTTGCCTGATAATGTTCAGCTCGAAACAGGCAGGACACCCTGCAGCTCATGAGATGCAGGCTATTTCGGTCTTAACAAATATTAATTAAGCCTCTGAGGATGGATGTTTGTTGTATCGTGCTCTTGACACAACAAAAACAATCTGAAGAAGCTACAAGAGCAGACAAATAACTGTGTTTACTAAATAGGTGCAAACACCCTGGCCCAGCTGGACCTACAGGGGTGTTTTACCCTCCTCTCCTGCAAGGGCCGTGCTTGGCGTGGTGCTGTCCTGGTGATGGAAACAGCCGGATTTCCAAGAGAAATTGGGCTTTGCTCCGTACCTTTAATTAAACATCGGGATGAGACAAAGCAGCGTTCTTCCCAGGAACCCCAAACCACTCATCCTTTGGGCAATACAGCTTCAGTGGCCAAAATTTTTCTAGCTCGAGAGCCTGAGTTTGGGCTCAAAAATCCGTTTTTAAGCAGCGGAACAAGAATCCTCCGGAGTCCGTAACTCCTGGATGGATGGAGATGTGCTGTGGTTAATGCTGTGGTTGTTGCGATCGTCACCAACCCCCAAACAGGGTGTCGGGTACTTCATAGCTCGTCGGAAGGAAGAGTCTCTTCTCCGAGGACAGCAAAATCTGCCTCTGTAATTAATTGTAGGAGCTGTGGGCGTGGAAGATAGCAGGCAGACATCTGTACGTACTCATATTTGCACCGCAGTACGTCAGGAAATGGGGGTTTTCTCTGCTGAAAACATCAGCTTTTTTCAGGGGAGAAGACAAATCGGTCTCAGAGCTACCCCAAAACGCAGAGCAGGGGGACGGACCCCGCGGGGGGATGGACCTGGAGCCCGCTCTCTGAATTTCCCAGGACGGCCACCGCCTTTCTGGAAGGGAAGGGAGGGCCCTGGCCCTGGTGTAGTTTGGTTTTCAGTGAAAAATTGTACGGTTCTTAAGGAGAAAGGTGCATTTTGCACAGAGAAGCCCTCACTACCCATACTGGCATGGGAAAAAACCAATTTTCCATTGAAACCCCCTCCGAGGCGGTTTCTAGCTGAGAGCAGGTTTATACACACACACCTCTTGGGCCGTATAAACTGCGTGGCTCAAACTTTTCCAAGCTGCAGGCCTGGCTCTGGGCACACACATCTGGGTTTGGGCAGCTCGACCAGCGCCCTGACTTTCGGAGGAACTGATGAGCCGCGAATGCCACCGGTGCTGGACCCGTTCTGGGCAGGTTGGCACCGACCCTCGCGGGGTTTGTGTGTGCCTGGGTGGCGCGGGATCCCGTGGGTTTGTCCGTAGGGGCTGTGCCACCAGACTTTTTAGCTGATCCTAGTGGAAAAAAAACCCCAAACCCAAAAAAAGCAAAAAAGCCAAGAAGCGGGAGGGGGCAGGGAAGGTGGAATTAATAAAAGAAAGGGATTAAAAAACAAATGGAGAAGAAAGATTTACCAAAAAAAGAAGAGAAAAAGGAGAAGTAGCTTCACAAAGTGACGCTTAATTCAAAGCTTTTACTTTGGCTTTTCCACCTCGGAAGCATGAAAGCAGCTAAATTAGCAAAAGAGAAGTAAACTGTTGACTGCTTCATTGCAGGATTAAGTGTGATAAATGGAGGTTTTGTTCAGCCTCTGTCCAGATGTTGTGTCTACGCTGGGTGGTTTTTTTCTTTTTTTCCTTCTTCTTCGTCTTCTTTTTTTTTTTTTTACATTCTTGGCCTAAGGCCCATATATATTTTGGATACTGCAGGGAGTATATAATATCATTGGAAAATGATGTGGTCTGGTAACCTTTTAAATAACATTTCCTCCCTCCTCTCTTTTCTAATAGTTTGTTTTTCTTTCCATGTTTTCCTTTTATTGGGGGGAAATTTTTTTTGGGAAATTAATGAGGCCAAAGTTTTAAAACAAACAAAACAAACAACCCCCCCAAACAAACCAAAGCAAAAAACCACTCTATTTCCCTCCCCATTTTGGGGAGGGGTGGGGAGAGTTAAGGGACTTGTAAAGGCGCAGGCTAAGGATGTGTTTGGGACCTTTTTTTTTTTCCTGTCTAGAAAATCTTCCTGATTATTTTTTAACATTCCCAGTGCACTTGGCCCAGAAGCCAGGCTGGGTTTGGGACAGCAATTTCAATTCCTTGCTCTGTTTGCATCGTCAGAGCCCCCTCGACCCCAAAAGCGGTTATTTTTTTGCCTTGCATTTCATGAATCGGAAGTACCTGTCACTCCTGGAAGCGCTGGATGGAGAAGGCCAATGACCGGCCTTTCCTGAATCTCCAACAACAGCATCCAGCAGGAATTCAGACCTCCCAATTTTAAGCAGAACAAGTCGGGAGCAGGCGGTGAGGACAGTGTCTTGGTTCGAGCAGCACCTGCAGAGCTGCACGGCCGCAGGGCAGCCGTCCTGGTGGCACGGCCAAAGGGTCAAGGTTGCCAACCCCTTCCCCATGGCCGGGCAGCCTTCCCCGGAATTTTAGCATCCCCCCTCAAACAGAGCAAAGCCGTATTTTTGCATCTCCGCTGCACTGTGTGTTTTGCAAGCGGCTGGGCACTGCTAAGAGCCGCTTATACCCCGCCACCGCAGCTTCGCTGGTGGGGATGGCACCCGGGCTCCACACTCCTCTCTCGCCTCCCATGCTCCCCGTGGGGGTCCCAGGGTTTTTTCTAGAATCCACCTTAAAATCCCATCTCAGCAGCGGCTGTGCCTCCCTTGGCTCAGCCTGGCTTCGGGAGAGGAGCCCGGCCCAGGCTAAAATTGTTCTATTGACTCACTCGCTGGCAGTGGCTGCGTGGCCGGCACACCACTTCAAGGCAGTTAAAAGAGCATTTGGGGTCTCACCGCCACGGAGGAAGGACCACGCTGGTTTAACCCTGCAAGGGCAGAGCCCTGCTGCCCCGAGGGTGAAGCTCTCTCCTTGGGTGTGCTGTGGGAAAAGCGGGGTAGATACTGGAGCAGCATGGATGCTCCTGAGGGGTACCAAAATGGGTTGCTTTAACCCGTATACACCAGCCAGCGTGGGAGTTAAGGCAGGACAAAACGAGGGTGTTCACCACCCAAACACGGGGTTTTGCTCCTTGGAGCAGAGTCTGGGTGTCAGCACCAATATTACTTAGGACTAGATTCGCAGTGACTTTAACAGCCCTTATTGCTTCCCACCCTGCCAATGCAGGAGGAAGGACAAACCCGCTGGCTCCGTCCAGCTCAGTGCCGGGGCTGTTGTGACTGTAAACGTCTGGGAAGGGATGGGGAAGCATCCTCAGGGCAGCGCCGTGAGGATGGCCGGCATGGAAACCCGCTGTGGCTCTGGGATGCTGCCCCTGGTCGAGGCACAGGGCCTGGCTACCCCGTTCCCAGGATGGCCAGGCTGTCCTGGCATTGCTGCCGGCACCGGCTGGCTGTGCCACCGGGTCCACCCCGGGCTGCAACACAACAAATCCCCATTCCCCAGCATGGCCTCGTGTCCTGCACATTTTGTTTTTTCCAGGGTGATGTTAACCAAACTATACACACACACCCCCACCCAAAAAAAAAAAAAAAAAGGGGAGAATTTCAGCAGATAAAAAAAAA
>VZSC01004244.1:230008-261061 GCA_013398225.1 Steatornis caripensis
AAAAAAAAAAAAAAAAAGGTGAGAATTTCAGCAGATAAAAACGCAAAGCGGCAGCCGTTCGCAGCAGTAAACACCTTGGAAAGTTGCTCTCAATTTTTCTCCCCACCACCACCTCCCTGCCTCCCCTCCTCTCCCTCTCCTTCCTCCTCTCTCTCTCTTAAGGTAGCAGCGTGGGAACGTTGCCAAAACATTGCGGTCCCGGGGGGAAGCTTTCCTCTCACTGAAAGAGCCCTTGCGCCTGCCAGCCCAATTAAAACAACGTGAAAGGAAAGCAGCATCTGGAATTGCGCTGCCTCTCACAGCCAAGTCACAATTGTTTAGTCTGAAAGTCGTTTCAGGGAGAGCGGGGCTGGCTGGCTGCGCAGTGGCCCCCACATCTGGATTTGCGGCTAGACAGCCTCTTTGGCTGCAGTCCTGTGTGCATGTGCATTTTTAACTTTAGGATATGCTGACAAGTTAAGAAGTCAGAAAGTCAGTCACAGTAACAGCCTCCGCGGCCCCTTCCTCCCTCCGCCCCTTTCTAACACACACACGCAGTTGACTAAATACAATTTTCTGACATCCTTTCATCTGGAGAGAGTTTCTTCCCTTTCCAGCCTGCAGCTCGGGTCCCCGATGAGTTATTTGAGCTGAGCCAACACATGTGAACAAAAAGTCTTCTCTTCAGTTTATGCTCAAGGGCCCGTCTGTGCTACCCACATTTCGCCGGCAGCGGGGCTCCGTCGCGCTCGTGCCGCAGCCGCTCCGCGTGGGGACCGTGGCGGCCACCGTGCCGCTACCCGCAGGGGACAGGCTGCCCGTGGGGTTTTGCTCATCGCCAGCCGGGAGGTGCTGATGGTGGCGCAATAGGGGCTGGGATATGTTTGGGGTAAAGCTGCCCATCGGGGCGTGCAGCCCGACGGGGAGGGCAGGGGGGTGCAAAAAATCGAGCTACCCATCCCAAGCAGCGCCACGGGAGCGCTTCCAAGTCAGCCTCACCATGTTTTGGCCAAAGCTTTCATCCGCATTTATTTTTTTCCTCCGAAGTCCTGGCTGTCGGGTTGTTGGTCATTCGTTCGGCAGGCAGGATCCCCCCAAAAAAGGGCCGGGGAGGGCAAATGTGAGCTTTTATAGCCACGGCTCAGGGAAGGCCACTGGCCACGCTGCCAGTACCAGCTTGCATGTGTTCACACGGTGCCCAGAAACTCCCCGAGCCCCACCAGCGTGGTTTTGCCTTCGCAGGAGCCGGGGCAAGCAGCAAAGCGAGAGAAGCTGGCCCAGGAGCCGATGCCTGGGTGGCACCGAGGCGGCCGCTGTGCCGGCATGGTCCAGCCACCGCGGTGAACCCCACTCGCCGAAACGCTGCCAGGCGAACCCATTGGAACGGGTGCACGTCCCGTCCTCCTGCAGGACCAATAGAGCTGTGAGAGGCTTCAGAGAAAGCCCTTTTTATAACGAACGACTTCCCTCCAACCTACCAGAAACATCAGCGCGACCGAGCTAGCAGCGTCTTGCCGGGCTCCCGCTTACGTCCGTCCCTTTGCCCAGCTGTGCTTTGCAGTGTTCGTGTGCGCACCGTGTCAACGCAGTAAAATGGTGATAAAATAAGGGAAAGTTTCCATTTGAAGGGAGGTGGTGGTTATGAGCTGGGGGCCCCCGCTGCCACCTGGACCCTGGCTGGGCTCTGCTCTCAGGCCCATGCCGACCGCACAAATGCTGCTCCACGTTACGGCCACGAGTTTGCAAAAGTGGCTACTGATTTGGGGGCTGAGCACCGTCAGGGTTTGGTGTGGTGATCCCGAGCACCCCAGGCTTGCCAGTTCCCATGGAGAAACACCTACCCACCCCGGGAAAGCAAATGCCGTAAATCTGGGGTCTGAAAAGCCCAGGGGCGATGCTCTGAGGTTTCCCCTCTGAGAAAGCAGCTTCTTGCTTTTTTCCCTTGGTTTCCACCTAAAGCTAAGCTTATCCTGCCCCTCCCCCCAGTGTCAGGCCACATTGCTTGGCCTCTGCTCAGCCCAGGTTAACCAGCACCCAAAAACAGGGCTCCCCTGTGCTAGAAGCAAGACCCCAGGGGGATCCCAGGGGACAGCCAGCTGCCGTGAGCCCCCCAGATTTGGGGTGAGCTATTGTTCCGCGGTGGATGGCTGCTTTCCCAGCTCCCTTCCGCACGCCCTCCCGGGATCCCTCGTGCTGCCCGGTCTCTGTGCAGGAGTGCCGCTACCGAACTGGTTCAGCAGCTCCGCAGGGCGAGTTATGTTGTTTCGAAAGGCTCCCAAATACATGTTGTTCGCAAAGCTCTCCTGTATAAATAAATACCAGCATTTCTCTCCTGACCTTTGCTCTTTTGTCGGGTTTCTCCTAAACGCAGAGCATACGAAACCACCAGAGAAGCCCGGCTCACCCTGTCTTCATGGCTCTGTGTGCACGGTGGTGCAGAGAGACGTCTGGGAACTGTCGTCCTCATCCGCCTCCCTCCCGGCGGCCTCGGACCTTGGGCTCACAGGAGACCCAGAAGCATCTGAGCTTCTCCTGCCATGAGCTGAGGGGCCGGGGAAGGGATGCAGAAGCAGTACCATCAATGCCAGCATTCACAAATCGCATGCAAGTCCTCCAGCTTGTTCTGGAACGGGCTGAAAACCCACGCCATGATGCTGTAGTGGCTGTCCCCGAGACATTTATTGGGGTTTTCTTTATTTGCCTTCTGCCTTCCAGGCCTGCTGGGGTAGCGAGGTCATATCTCCGAGTGTGGCTCGGTGACCAGAGCTTTTGCAATTTTATCAGGAGTCTCGTGGTAGCTAGTGTTTACTCTGAAACCTGTCCTGTGGCTTTGTTCACTCTGGCTTGCTGGAACACTGGGAGATCCAGGGAGCGAGAGAGCCACGGGGAAGAAAAAATATTCATATAGCAATACAAGAAAATAAAACCTTTAGGAGCCTAGACCGGATTGCAACCTTCTCCTCCATCACAGGTTGCTGATTTTCGGCGGTGCAAGAGAGGACCCTTGTCCTGTGACTGCGTGGCAGAGACCCCAAGGATATTGGATGACAGAGCATCGCCTGTGCTGGCTCCGAGCTCTCACCACCCCGGGTCGTTCCCGCTGTTGGAAAGCAGTGCCTGCTATCGATAACTCCCTGATTGATGGCTGGGTAAACTCGCCTTGTTTACCGATGTGGGTGTCATACTGACAACAAACAGGTCTCTACCTGAGTGTGTCATAAGCGGAGGAGGACGGTAAATAAGAAATGACACGTAATGCTGCAAAGCCCGGGGCTGCTGGAAACAAGGGAACAGATTCCTCCTCTGCGTGGCACGTTGCAGCAGAAACAAATCGAAGGCTCAGTCATCTCCTTGGAAAACACTGGAGAAGACAATGTAAACTGCTTGAAAAAAAGGAGAAAGAATGTTTTACCTTGTAGGGTAACCCTTGCAGGGTCTCTGGGGCAGGGCTTGTCTTTATTCAGAGTCTGCCGAGCACACAGGGGCGTTGTGGCAGGGCGGCCGAGGCAGCTCCACGTGGGCACGATGCACCCAGCACCCAGCCAGCTCTGCGCCGGGGCAGAGGCACCTTGTGCAAACCCCCCGTGGAGCAGACCCCGTGCCGTAGCTCCTGGCACATGGACAGTGATCTGGGACACCCAAGGCGGCTGGCCACGGTCCCTGCTGCGCCTGGAGCCGTGGCAGAACCTGGATCATGGCTTGCCGCATCCTGTCCTGTGCTCCATCCAACGAATGGTGATTACAGCTGTGCCAGAATCTCCTAATTACACTGCTGTGGGTGTCAGGTAAACCCGTAGCTTTGGTGAAATTAGCCTGGGCTTCAGCAAAAAGCCCATCAAGAAAGAAAAAACCTCACCGAAGCAGATGTCCTGGATATACGTGGGTACAACTGAGGACAGAAGATGGCCCTCCTCCTGCCAGCTGCCCCGGCATGGTGCTGGGAGCCAGTGTGCAGGCTGCCGGGCCTGCTTCCCCCCTTCCCCAGGCGTTTCCGAGCACATCCCGCTGCATCCAGCCTTCCCGCTCCAACGCTCCCAGCCCTTCCGGCTGGCAGGACGCCGGGGGACAGCCCTGTGCCCCACATGCTGCTCTCCTCCCTGCACAGCGTGGGCTGTTCTGCTGCTTGCAGAGGGGGCAGGGGGACCAGGGTCTCCCAGGCAGGAAACCATCCCTGCGGTGATCCCTGGCTGACACTGCCAGGTCTCAGGAAGCCTCAGCTCATGCCTATTGCAGACCAACTTGACAAACCCTCCCAGCTTGTGTGAGGACCTCGGGGTTTGGTTGAAACCTGGAGCAGTCACTGCAAAGCCGTGGGTGAGATGCAAAAGGCCCCAGTTAAAATTAAGATGTGATTTCTAAGCACTGTGGGCAAATCCTCATCCCGCTGAATGGTTCAGCTCCTCATGAAGCACTTTCAATCTGTCTTCTCCCCTTTCTTCTTCTCATGTTGGCTTCAGAAGTAGCAGACCAGCCTTACTCGAAGCAGGACCATCTAGTATTTAAACCCAGGTCCAATCCCATTTACTTCCCAAGTGTCCCTGAGCACATCATTTCCCTCTGCCTCAGGTTCCCCACCTGCGAAATGGGGCTNCTTTCTTCTTCTCATGTTGGCGTCAGAAGTAGCAGACCAGCCTTACTCGAAGCAGGACCATCTAGTATTTAAACCCAGGTCCAATCCCATTTACTTCCCAAGTGTCCCTGAGCACATCATTTCCCTCTGCCTCAGGTTCCCCACCTGCGAAATGGGGCTGAAAACGCACCGAGACGATACAAAGCGCCTCGGGCTGTGCAGACATCCTCGCTGCTCTGGCTGTAACTCTGATGTCTCCCATTTTTTGCCAGCGGTTTAATGAAACCTGCTTTGCGAACCGACGGGCGTGACGGCGGCGTGCCCCGTGGAGGTGCTGAGCCGTCACGGGCACTGCTGAGAACTGCCAGAAATATAAAATCTCAGGGAGCCCCACACCGATCGCTGGGATGAAAAATTTTGTGGGAATGATGTACGCCATGGCACAGCAACGTGGGATGCTGGAGCCACAGACCGGAGATGCTGAGCGTGACTCTAACAAGGATGAAAACTTTTCCTGCCTTGGTCCCCTCCACCCGTGCCACACACACACACACACGCACACGCGTGCACACGCGGAGTTTCTGGGTTTATTTTATATTTTCCCTCGTAAAGATTTGTGTCCGTGCTGCTCTCGTATCAAAGCCGGCAGTGGCCCCTAGGATAAACATGCGGTCAGAAGACAGAAAACTCCAGGCTAAAACACTATTCGTTTCACCCATAGCAGCATAAACTGAGAGGCTTTTAAGAAGGGCGAATGGTTTTCAGTAAATCTCTCATATCAGCAGAAACCTTTGAAAGAGTTTGTTTAAAGGCTGTGGAGATAAACAGCCCGGCCAAGTGTTTGTTTAAGATGTATGTACTCTGTGTCGACTGGTAGGCTGGTATTTATATCGGGGGGGGGAAAGGAGGGCTAGGATCTTTTTGACCCTTTGCTAGCTATGGCTGCGTGAGCTGGCGTGTTTCGGGAGCTGGAGGGGCCGGGTTGGGTGTCACGCAGGACCCCGGGCTGCAGCTGGGGACAAAGCCAGGTGGGTGTGCGAGGGTGTGCGAGGGCTTCGAGCGAGCATCAGCATTTCTCTGCTGTGCAGAGGCGTGCGGGGGTCCTGGCTGGGATCGCCGTGCCAGGCACTGGGTAGATAAGTGTCTGGGGAGGCACTCCCCGCCTTGGACAGCCTGCAAGCTAAATAAGCCCCAACGGAGGGAAGGGGAGGAAGGAAGGATGCACAGTCCCAGGCAGCAGACGTGCAAGGCTCAGCCCAGATTGCCCTTGGCCATGCCTTCAGCCTGGGGCTGACGTGAGAGCTCGGAGCCCCGCGCCGTGCCTTCAGCCGCGGCTGGAAGTGACCTTTCGGCAGCTTAGCAAAAGGCGACTTGAATAAAGGTGTGCTCTACTTCAAGTGACATTGGCTGTAGGGCGATAGAACCAGAGGTGGTTAGCAGCACGCTGGCACGTGCCCACCACGGTGATCCCAGAGACGGGACCATCCTGGGAGCGCTGAGGGGACGGAGGGCTCTGGCACTGCCCCGGAGAGCAGCAGCACCAGGCTGGGGAGGTCCCTTCCTCACTTCTCGCTTTCAGTCACGGCTGGCCCGGCTCAGGTCCGAGAGCCGGCTGTGCCTGCAGTCCGTCCTAGCCACGTACGCACCTGAGCACTGTAGCTCAGCACCTGCAAGGTTCCACGCTGCGGCCGCTCCTGCGCCCCTGCAAGGGACAGGTTTAGGGGGGTCACTCTGCCCTTGCCTGCCCGGCCAGGAGAGCAGTCCAGCAAAGAAGGGAGCGGAGACTCCCCTGGTGACAGCTGGTGCTGCCACCTTCCCTTTCAGACCTGCCCCTGTAAATGATCTGGGTGGGGTTTTTTCCCCCTAAACTAAACAAAACGTGGATGCTTAGCAGCCTGTCTCTGGGAAGGAGGTGCGGTCAGAAGGGACTTGCCCTAGATTTCCCCTTGTGTAACAAGAAGCAGAATTTGGCCTGTTTCCTGGACTGGAAGGGTATGCAATATCCATCAGCTGAGCTGGGCACGTGAATAACGCTTATAGCATCTTCCCTCGTCCTGAGGGATCCCAATAGCACATACGAATCTTCCAGGTGCACTCAGTGCTCCTTCTGCCACTTCTAGGGCAGATCCTGGGGTCAGGATCAGAGGGTCCTGCACATCTGCTGGACGTGGGAAGTGAAGGGAAAACGCTCAAACAGCTGACTCTGTCAGGCAGAAATTAAACGCCGAGAGCTAAGCCCTCAGCTCGTTTAAATCAGCGTCTTAACACTGGTGCCGGTGGAGCGACACCGATTTACACCAGCTGATTTGGCCCAGAGTGTTTTGCAATCCAGCCAATGCTTGCAGCTCCCACCACGGGCAGCCCAGGGGCACCTGGATAAAAGGCGCTCGGCCCTGGTGGTGTGTTACCCTGAACGATGGAGTCTCTCTACCTGCAGTGGTATTTACACCCTCCAGGGCAGCGTGCTGGCACCGTGGTTCACAACTCCTTGTGTCATGGATGAGGTTCGTGGGCGTATCACAACGTGATCCCAGGAGCATTCAGTCTGGAAGGTGGGTCCTGACTTAGGTAGCCAGTCCCCGAAGCTGTAATACCAGCGTGATAATTTGATGTGATGCTTTATAGCCAGAAAAGTGTACAGACTGCTCTCCTGACCTGCCGTGTTTTGAGTATTCAAGCTGTTGGCGCCCCAAGCTCTTGCAGGCATCACAAAGATTCATAATCAGTGCAATTCCCACAATTTAAAAAGAAAATTCTAACCACAGATGGAAAAGAAACTTTTTTGTTTAATTAGCAGCTGCAACTGGAGTTCGGAAGAAAAACCAATGCTCCAACTGACCGAAGGTTTTGTTTACAGAAAATCGGGTGATCCTGTTTTGAGCTTTTGAAGCTGTTGTCATATTTTGAAGTGTTAGAGGCACTACATGTTCTCCAAACAAATCTGTTCAGAACTGCCCCCATCGTTTCCAAAGGGCACAAATGAGGTGCTATCAGGCTGCTCCTGTTTCCTGATTTCTACTCTGAATGATTGCTGAAGCTGACCTGCTCTTGGAATGTGTTCATTTGGCCAAAACCAGCAATTTTTGTTGTATTTACCCTCATTGCTCACCGAACTGCCTGTTCACATCACATGGCTATTGAAGCACCTCCGAGTTCGTTATGGGAATCCTCATTTTAGCCCTACTGCAAGCATTAACGTTCAATGTGAGTTTGGGGGGAGCACCCAATGCTGCTCCGCTGGAGCCTGAGTGTCCCGGCGAGTCAGGGCAGTGCTGCCTGGGAGACGATGCTCAGGCGGTCGGGGTCTCTCTCACAGGCGGCATCGCTGCCTCCCTCTAATCTCTTCTTTTCAATTTTGTTATGGAAAAGATTGTGACCTCCCTTGCTCACATATTGCACTACTTTTGTACCAAGTTTTCCCTATCCTAAAGCTTCTTCCCCGCAAGCGAAGCCCCTTTCTGCTCTTCCTGTGCTGGGGATACAGAGAGCAGTAGATCCCTGTTCTCTTTGCAGCAACCTTTTGTACTGTAAGGCCGTTATCATCTGCCCTCCTTAGCCTTCTCCAGGCTAGACTAAACAGACGCAGCTCCTCTAGCATCTCCTTATGGGTCTTGTTTTCCAAACCTCTTATCGTTGCTTCTCTGCTTGTCTTTGAACTCCCTCCCGTTTGCCGATCTCCCCCCTGACGGGCAGCAGGCAACGCGGGCTGGGTACTCGGCCACTCCCTTCGTGGAGCAAAGCCCCGCAGCATCCCCACGCGCCCTGCTGCAGGCTCTCTTGCTCTGTGCCCCAGGCGGCTCGTTGGCTCATGCGCAGCTCACGATCAGATAGAAATCTCCTCCTCGTTGCGCTGCTGGCCTTTCACAGAAAAGTTATAGTTCAGCTTTTTGCTTGTTTTTCCGTGTCCCTTTGGCCTGACTGCAGCTCATTAGGTCGTTCGTTCCCTCTATCGAGATGCTTTTGAATGCCAGTCTTGCCAAATGGCAGCCCCTCTCCAGGGGGCTCTCGCAGGCGTTGCACGGGTACTCTCTGCGTGCAGCGTGACTTACCACCCAAAATATTAACCAGGCCTGGGCTGGGGACAATCCCTCCTGCCCCAGCCCTGGAAAAACTCCTTTCGGTTCGATAGCAAGCTGCTGACAACTCCTAGTGTGGTTTCCCACCCAGCTGTGCCTCTGCGAGATGATGATTTAATCTCTAGACCATGTTACCTTTATTTGCTTATGAGAACATTGGGGGGCTGAAGCAACGCCTGCCCGCCACTGGCCCGTGCCACGTCTGCTGCTCTCCCTGTTTCAGCTGGGCCGGCAAGAAATTGCCTTGACGCGCTGTTCTAGACAAACCCATCTCCTCGCCATGATCTTCTAGCTCCTTACAAATTGATTGCTTAATAATCTATTTGTGTATTTTTCTGAGTATCAATTTATTCTGACTAATCCCACTCCCCTTAATCATAGATGTTATGATTGACTTTTCCAGCCCTCTGGGAGTTTGCCACCTGGGTTCCCGCAGATGCAAACCAATGGATCAGAGAGGGCTTTAGTTCCTCCTTACATATGAGAGGGAACCACAGGGGTTTCTCCAAGCCCATCCCCACTTGGAGCGGTGACAGCATCTGAGCGGGAGTTTGTGACCCCCCCCAGCCTTGGGGCTCCGCGTGAGGAGCCCCCAGGTTAGACACTGGGGCAACGGCACCTGGGGAGGCACGGGGCTTGGCTTGGCTTCGGTGCAACAAGACTGCTCCTGCGGAAGGACGGAGAAGCGCCAGCCTTGCTTGCAGCAGACCTCTCTTTGCAAGGCCGTCTCATTCTGCTCTTCGCCATGCTCATCACCTCGCTGCGTGTCGTGAAAGCAGATGCTGAGAAACCACTTTGTTCACTCCGTGGGACTTTGGAGCTTCTCGGTTCTTTTTCCAGCCCATAGAACGCCCATTCCCCTCGCTGGCTTGGTTCTCCTCCACCCCCTTCTGATTTCTGTGCAAAGGAAAGCCCTGTGTTGAGATACTGATTTAAAACCCAGAAGCCAATCCTTTTCTTTTCAAACCTCGGCATTTCATCTTTCCTCTAAGAAGGAAGGAAGCCCCTTTTGTTGAGTACACAGCCTGTAATTTCCCTGTCAGATCCTAGCAGCGGGTCAGTGTTGTGACTGACTGAGTGAGGATCGCTCCCTTAAGGGTAATTACACTAAATTTCCTTTTGAAGGACAGCTTTCTCTGGATATGATACAAGGAACCTGCTTTTTTCCATTCACTTAAATTCATGAATTCAGCGGCTGTCACCAGGCGTGCAGCAGTTGGGGACTTACACCCCTTCCAGCTCCAAGGCGAAGCCCGAGGAGGTGGTGATGGGGGCGCTTGGCGAAGCCCCCACCGCATCGCCCGTGGGAGAGTTGAGCTGCGGTGGACCACGCTGGGGCCGGGAGCTCGTCATGAATCTGGAGGATGGAAGAGGGCTGCAGACCGATCTGGGGTTTCTCTGCCCACCTCCGCGCATCATCTTGCTGCTCTTCCGTTCCTTCCACCTGGGCGGCATCGCAAGGCTTCATCTGTTGCTTTCTCATCACGATTGCTCCTGTGGGCTCACCCGCCGTGTGTCCAGGAGTCACTCATCAACAACAAACAGTTAAAAGGAAGAAAATAGGCTGGAAATATCAATGCACTTTGGTAACAATAAACCCTGCTTTTAATTTATGCTAATATGTAGGGTTGTGGTGACAGTAAGAACAAAATTACAGAGTGGCTTTCTAGCTGGTAATTATCCCTCCATTTTCGTTGCTCGGGAAGATGGACACACAATTATGCTCTCTTGCTGTATATTAATACGGATTCTTGACATCTTCAGCAGACCTGGAGCTGTCATCGGGCTTTTTGTCTACTTTAATTGAAAATTAATGGTTACTGTGTTACCACGGAAACCGTGGCAATGGACGCCAATAGCGCTCACATATCAAACAGGCACTGGTGGCATTGTCTGTCCGTGTTGACCTTGAAAGTTAAAAGAAAAACTTAAAAAAAAAAAAAAAAAAGGTGGGGGGGAGGGAGGAGAGGGGTAGGAAAGAAGGGGAAAAAAAAACCTTAATAACAGAGGGTTGGACACTGAATCAAGGGGAGGGGAGAAGGGGAAAGAGGGATGTGAAGGAAAAACTTGGTGCCTTTTGTATCTTGACGGGGGAAAAGAGGGAGCTTCGAAATGAGAGAGTCAGAGTGGCGAAGCGGAGAAGGGCGTTTGAGTAGATAAACCGTGCAGGTGTCTCGTGAGAAGCTCTGGGCCTGCGTGGGGCTCTATGGCCTTGAGTCGCTGTGCAGGCAACGGGTTGATGCAGGGCTGTCGGTGTACATGATGAAAAAAGGATGCGAGGGAGCCCCGAGGAGGGTGGGCAGCACTGGGGAGAAAGTTAGTGGTATATGTGGAGATACGAGAGAAGAAAAAAAAAAAAAGGCGAGAAAGAGGGAGAGAAATAGGCTGAAGGGAAGAGAGTGTGGATTTGCTTTGACTGGAAATGTTGCCTGGATGGTTGGAGAGCTCGTGGATTAAAGCAGCCCCCACGGTGCTCTGGAGAGTGTTTGGGGCCTGCCGCCGCCCCCGGCTGCATGGCACGGGGGGACCCTGCAGCCCCTTCCCTCTCCCAGAGATAAGAGCGGGAGGAGTGGGCTGGGGGCGTGCGGGGAGGATCCTGCTCCGGCGCCTGGGATCGCTCAGCTCCGGGGAGGGCTGGGGAAGGCGGAGGGCTGAGCCCAGCCGGGGCTCCTCAGCCTCCTCCATCTGGGTCAGGAGCGGGTGAGACTTTTCTTTCTTGCAAAGGCAATTCTAGGTAGGTTTTGCTTTCCCTAGCATCAAACTTTGGCTGCCTCGTCTCTTCCCCAGCTTGCCCGAGGGGCGTGCAGCAGTGCCTGCCCTTTGTGGGCAGCTCCGTGCCCTTCGGCAGGACTGCAGCTGGGGGACGAGGACCCCGGAGCGGCCTTTGGAAATGTGGACCTCCAGCTCCAGGGTGCGAACGTGCGGCAGCCCCTTTCTGGGGAAATGGTAGGGGAAGCAGCGAAAAGTTGTGACAAGTGGCTGGGTCTCTTCTTGGTGAGATGGTGGAAGGCGAGCAGGGGACCAGCAGCTGTGGGGAGTGGGATGCTCCCTGCACACAGCGCGCCCCAGTTTCCTGCACCTCACCAGGCTGCACAATTGGCCTGGCTTCTCTTCCTCCTCTCTTGCTCTCCTTGAGGTTTCCATGTCCCGTGGCCCTGCTTTTAGCAGGGGCTGAAGGATGGGGAGAGGCAGCTGCTCTGCTTTCCCACATGCAATAAAATGCCACCTTAGAGCCAAGGGATTTGCAGCTGGTAAGAACGTTGTCGCCCGCCCCGCTGTGCCTGCTGCCCCTGCCTGGGAGGGCGGCGGAGACGTCCCGGCCGAGAAGCACTGAAGTGGGAGCAGTTTGGTCAGGAAGTGAAACGGTGAAATTTCAGAAAACCCTGTGAAAAGGCAGATATTCCCCAGGCACCCAGGGCTGCTCTGTGCTGCTCAATGCATCCTCCCGTGGGACAGCGTTTGGTCTGCCCAGCCTCTCCCTGCTGCCACCGGTCCAGCTGCACCGGGGAGAGCAGAACGTGCCCGCTGCATCCTCATTGCCCTTGCAGATGTCTCCGGATGCAGCACCGAGGTGAGCCCCGGCCTCTTCAGGAAGGCGATCAGGGGACCTTTTAAAGCCAGGAGCCCGTCCTCACGAGCAAACAAGAAGACAAACAGAGCGGAGGCGTGCCTGAAAGCCGGAGTCTTTTTTCATTTTCCCCGCATCCCTGATCCCAACCTTAATCCCCGCTCTGAATCCTGTCAGCCCGGCTGTTCTAGCACTGACATTGCTGCAGGCATCTTCTCCGCTGCCTTGTCTCAGATCTGCCTCCTCCTGGGACGCCTAAAGAGGACTCCAAGATTTCTGTGTTACTGGATGACGCGCTCCGTGCCCTCCAGCAAAGCGCCGGGGCTCCCCTGGGGAGGACGCGGGCAGAGGGGGAACAGGGGGCTGCGATGCCATGCGGCCGATGCTCCAGTGCAGCAGACGGGGCTCAGGCTGGTGTGCGGTGGCTGCGGGCCCTGGCCATCGCGCAGGGGTCAGCCAAAAGCAAGGCAAAGGGTGGGCAGGGAAAGGGTGCTGCGGCTTCTTGCTGGTGCTGTCACTGGTGCCCGGTGGTGGAGATGAAACCGTCACCCCAGGACAGCGTATACCAATTTTGCTGTCAGGTCGTTACAATAATGATGCGCTGGAGTGCTTTACCCAGCTTCAGAGTGGAGTCTGATGCGCTGGAGTGCTTTACCCAGCGATCAGAGGCTGTAAACGCTCGGTGATAGACACATCACCGGGCCAGGGGCTGCCGTGGGAGAGCGGCTCTGGAGGAGCCTGCCCGCCTCTCCCTTCGTCCACCCACGCCGCCGGCCTTGGCGTGAGCAAGCCCATGGCCTGGCTGGGGTGAGGATGAACTATGGGGAGAGCGAAGGGGTTTCTGTGGGGTGGGGTCTCCAGCCCTCACCCCTGTTTGTGTGAGCCTGGAGCATCTGCTCCCAGCAATGGTGCAGAGACCTGGGCGAAGCCTGTCTTGTTTTAACCCTCTGAGATGGGAGAAGGAAAGGGGGGAAAAAAGAGTCTGAAGGCTGAAATCTTGCTTGGCTACGTCCGGTTGCAGCAACAGCGCAAGGCCTGGATTGCCGCAGGGTTTGGGGGTTTCTGCCTCTGCACCTCCAGAGCTCGGGTGGCACCGAGTCCCAGATCCAAACACCCCCACCTCCGAGCGGGTGGAAAACCAAGGTTGTTTGACTGCAAGTCACAGGCTCCCTGTTCAGGCAGGTTTCCTCGACAAAACCCAGCCAAGCTGANCGACGACTGCGAGTCACAGGCTCCCTGTTCAGGCAGGTTTCCTCAACAAAACCCAGCCAAGCTGAACTGCAAGCTCTCCAGCAGGCATTCCCCTTGCCTTGGGGAGGGGTGATGATTTCTCAAGCCCACCCTCGGGCTCTGCAGCCGCTTCCCCACTCCCCATCAGCTCCCAACGGGGAAGCGGTGGAGTAGGACCCAGACTGGCAGTCCCTGAGCCCCCAGAAGTTGTAAGCCCCCAGGATACTCCAAACCCAAACTCATCATGCATTGCAGTAAGGAAAGGAGCCGTGTCTTAAGGACCTTCAAGCTGGAAAAACAGACAGAGCTCAGCTATAGGGTCAGGGGTAGGGTCTGCCCCTCCACGGGCACTGGGGCAGCCTACGGAGAGGGTCCGTCCCGCTGCTAAACGCAGCTGGGCGAGCCCCGGGCGCTGGCACCCTCTCTCCATACTTTAATCACCGTTGCTGCACACATCTGAGCAGGTGTCGGTACAGCGGCATAAAGCTTTTACTGTACTTTATGTGGGCACTTGGAATACAGGCCGCGGGTGGGGTTTTTTTTTTATTCTGTATGTGCGGACTTTAATAGTACATGTTTGGATTTTATTAGCCTGCGTATGTGGGTTTTATGACAGGAAAGGTGGGCATTTTAATGAACTGCTCAAGACACGGGAACAAGAATGGAAAGACATTTTCAATGGCCCTTTAATAAATAACAAAGAACCCATCCATTTAAATGTTGTAAGTAATAAAAAATATGTATATATTGTTGAACATACATAGTTCTTGTTAAGTTAAAATCCATTATTAAGCTAGATGTGCCCTCTAGCCAGACAATATTTTTGCTTTCAGGGTTGCCGATGCACGACGCGGGAGGCTCTGAGGTCTGCGCCCCTGGGGCAGGACAGACCAGCGCCAGGGTCGGTTCCTCGCAACTGAGCGGAGGCGTTGGAGGGGCTGCCTTTGCCTACCACGCTCTTTGGAGCAGCCCAGCAGCGTGGTGTGGCTGGAGAGGTTCACTGAGCATCGCCGCACCGTACGGCAAGTCCTGGGATGCTCCAAGGTAAGAACTGTCTATCCAGGACCGCAAAGGCGTTTTCTGCCCTGGGAAATTCCCCTTGCTGCCCCGCTGCAGCCCTGCCCTCTGCTCTTCCCTTCTCCCCGCAGGCAGGGAGGTGGGCGAGGGCGAAGCATCCCGGCCGGTTCGGGCACACAGGCGAGCGTGTGGGCTGCGACCGGCCACCGCGGTGTCCCGGGGACGCTCTGCAAGGTGCCCAGCCGGCACCAAGGCGGGTGCATGGCCGAGCAAGCCCTGTGCCAAATACGAGTGCTGTCTCTTGGCTTAAGTTCTCCTGTTTTTTCGAACACCCACAGATGAGCATAAAGTGGGCTACAAACCCAGCCGAATCCTACAGTAACCCGGCGCAGGGCAGGGGGGAGGGCTGGATTCCTGCAAGAGCCTGAAAATATCTTTCTTTTTTGAAATGTTTGTATAGCATGACTTGGCCGATTTACCTCATAATATCTCACGCTGGCCTAAAGCCGAGGGCATTAGCGAAACTGTGAGCCAGATAAATGATTCTAGTGCTTTTTCTTCTCTGTATCTGCGGTTACAATAAAAAAGGGCCTTTTCCATCCAACTGCCTCCTGTTAACCCAGGCAGTGCTGGGCCGGGCGGCAGGAGCACAGGCAGCGGGGAGGCGGAGGGCGGATGCGGAGGCAAACGCAGCCGGCAGGAGCAGGGGCCAGGTATTTGCACAGCCAGGAGCGGAAAAGGCCGTGGAGAGCCTTTATGCTTCCTGGCACGGCCACCGTCCGGTGTGGCTGCGGAGGTGGATGGGGGCTGGAAGCCTGGAGATGTGAGATCTGTGGGTAGAAACGTTACCAGAGGGAGCTGGTTTGATATTCCCATGCAATCGTGTTGGATACAGTTCCCAGCTGATGGGCGTCTTCTCCAGAGGCTGTGGACTCCCTCCAGGTGCCGTCTCGGTAATCTCCAGGATGGCATCTGCACCGGTGTTCAACGTGGGGGCAAGAGGATTGGGGGTTTGTCACCTCCGGGCTGCTNGGGGGAAAAAAGAGTCTGAAGGCTGAAATCTTGCTTGGCTACGTCCGGTTGCAGCAACAGCGCAAGGCCTGGATTGCCGCAGGGTTTGGGGGTTTCTGCCTCTGCACCTCCAGAGCTCGGGTGGCACCGAGTCCCAGATCCAAACACCCCCACCTCCGAGCGGGTGGAAAACCAAGGTTGTTCGACGACTGCGAGTCACAGGCTCCCTGTTCAGGCAGGTTTCCTCAACAAAACCCAGCCAAGCTGAACTGCAAGCTCTCCAGCAGGCATTCCCCTTGCCTTGGGGAGGGGTGATGATTTCTCAAGCCCACCCTCGGGCTCTGCAGCCGCTTCCCCACTCCCCATCAGCTCCCAACGGGGAAGCGGTGGAGTAGGACCCAGACTGGCAGTCCCTGAGCCCCCAGAAGTTGTAAGCCCCCAGGATACTCCAAACCCAAACTCATCATGCATTGCAGTAAGGAAAGGAGCCGTGTCTTAAGGACCTTCAAGCTGGAAAAACAGACAGAGCTCAGCTATAGGGTCAGGGGTAGGGTCTGCCCCTCCACGGGCACTGGGGCAGCCTACGGAGAGGGTCCGTCCCGCTGCTAAACGCAGCTGGGCGAGCCCCGGGCGCTGGCACCCTCTCTCCATACTTTAATCACCGTTGCTGCACACATCTGAGCAGGTGTCGGTACAGCGGCATAAAGCTTTTACTGTACTTTATGTGGGCACTTGGAATACAGGCCGCGGGTGGGGTTTTTTTTTTATTCTGTATGTGCGGACTTTAATAGTACATGTTTGGATTTTATTAGCCTGCGTATGTGGGTTTTATGACAGGAAAGGTGGGCATTTTAATGAACTGCTCAAGACACGGGAACAAGAATGGAAAGACATTTTCAATGGCCCTTTAATAAATAACAAAGAACCCATCCATTTAAATGTTGTAAGTAATAAAAAATATGTATATATTGTTGAACATACATAGTTCTTGTTAAGTTAAAATCCATTATTAAGCTAGATGTGCCCTCTAGCCAGACAATATTTTTGCTTTCAGGGTTGCCGATGCACGACGCGGGAGGCTCTGAGGTCTGCGCCCCTGGGGCAGGACAGACCAGCGCCAGGGTCGGTTCCTCGCAACTGAGCGGAGGCGTTGGAGGGGCTGCCTTTGCCTACCACGCTCTTTGGAGCAGCCCAGCAGCGTGGTGTGGCTGGAGAGGTTCACTGAGCATCGCCGCACCGTACGGCAAGTCCTGGGATGCTCCAAGGTAAGAACTGTCTATCCAGGACCGCAAAGGCGTTTTCTGCCCTGGGAAATTCCCCTTGCTGCCCCGCTGCAGCCCTGCCCTCTGCTCTTCCCTTCTCCCCGCAGGCAGGGAGGTGGGCGAGGGCGAAGCATCCCGGCCGGTTCGGGCACACAGGCGAGCGTGTGGGCTGCGACCGGCCACCGCGGTGTCCCGGGGACGCTCTGCAAGGTGCCCAGCCGGCACCAAGGCGGGTGCATGGCCGAGCAAGCCCTGTGCCAAATACGAGTGCTGTCTCTTGGCTTAAGTTCTCCTGTTTTTTCGAACACCCACAGATGAGCATAAAGTGGGCTACAAACCCAGCCGAATCCTACAGTAACCCGGCGCAGGGCAGGGGGGAGGGCTGGATTCCTGCAAGAGCCTGAAAATATCTTTCTTTTTTGAAATGTTTGTATAGCATGACTTGGCCGATTTACCTCATAATATCTCACGCTGGCCTAAAGCCGAGGGCATTAGCGAAACTGTGAGCCAGATAAATGATTCTAGTGCTTTTTCTTCTCTGTATCTGCGGTTACAATAAAAAAGGGCCTTTTCCATCCAACTGCCTCCTGTTAACCCAGGCAGTGCTGGGCCGGGCGGCAGGAGCACAGGCAGCGGGGAGGCGGAGGGCGGATGCGGAGGCAAACGCAGCCGGCAGGAGCAGGGGCCAGGTATTTGCACAGCCAGGAGCGGAAAAGGCCGTGGAGAGCCTTTATGCTTCCTGGCACGGCCACCGTCCGGTGTGGCTGCGGAGGTGGATGGGGGCTGGAAGCCTGGAGATGTGAGATCTGTGGGTAGAAACGTTACCAGAGGGAGCTGGTTTGATATTCCCATGCAATCGTGTTGGATACAGTTCCCAGCTGATGGGCGTCTTCTCCAGAGGCTGTGGACTCCCTCCAGGTGCCGTCTCGGTAATCTCCAGGATGGCATCTGCACCGGTGTTCAACGTGGGGGCAAGAGGATTGGGGGTTTGTCACCTCCGGGCTGCTGTGATCCACAGCAGGAGGTGACGCAGGTACAGAGGCGGCATGTGCCACGTGTGTCAGGACAGCCACCCGGGGCCACGGGACCTGACGGGGGAAGCATCCACATCTCCTTTGCTTAGCACAAATCCCCGCTCTGCCAAGAGAGGTATAATAAGGCACGTTGAAACCACCAACGCTGCGCAGCAAAGGTTCGGTTTACGGAGGCAAAGGGGCTTAAATATGAAATAACCCCAATTAACCCGCAACAAATTCCCAGCCCTTATTTTTTTGATGCTTGTGGGGAGAGGAGCAGGACCTGGAGGCCTGAGGAGCGGGTTTGGGCTGCTTGTGGAAGGCTGTAAAAATTGCTGGGGCAGGAGGGGATTCAGGGGAACCAGCAAGGTCCATCTTCCCCCAGTCTCCAGCTCAAGCCCAGCAATGAGAGCTCCCTGCGACCTGAGGCAAGAAGATACTGATTTTACTCAGTGAAATTGCTTTAAAAAAGGGCGATTCCATCGACACTAAAAGCGTTGAGACGCTCAGAGTATGGTTCGGAATTGGAGCTGGGGTGGTTTTGCTGGGACGTGCTGCAGTCTGGGTAACAGCTTGCTTTTCAGCATTTAGGTGAATTTGAGCACATTTTTGACAACGATCTCACTGGTGGGACCTCACCTCCGAGACCTGGCGGATGCTGGTGCAGTCGGTGAAACGCCAGGCTCGCCCCAAACAAGTCACTGCTGGGTATCGCTAGAGCAGGCGTGGGAACCAGCAAAGCAAAGCGCGGTGCCAATGCCCGCGTGACGCGCGGGGCTGGGGGAGCCTTTCAGGCACGCTGCGATTCTTACGCACAAAACCTCCAGAGGAACGGTTTTCATACGTTTAAAAAGCGATCAGCCACGTGTGGAGGTGTGTTTGCTAACTTTGAGGTAATTCAAACGCAGCGAAGGCTTCGGGATTCTGGTTCTAGAGATTGGGTATCGTAGCTAACGTCGCGTACACGCCGTGATTGCACGCTAAGTAAGGGGACCTGGACCCCACCGAAGGCACGTGGAGCAATGGGTCAGTGGGTCTCATTTCAGGAGGTCTGTGTGAGGGAGATATGATACTCGGTGCTATTTCAGGACAAAGGGACACATTCAGCTCCGGCGCAGCTCCCCCAAAGCCCACGACAGCGCATCGGGCAGGGATATTGGTAATCAGTGCCAGCTGGGCTCTTGCACCCATCCAACCACTGCCGCATCTACGGTTGGGTACCTGATTTGGCCTCTGGGAGTTATGCCACAATTAATTGCTGGTTTCCGCGGTGCTGGGATCGGGCTCTGGAGCGAGCCCAAATGCCGGATTGGGATGAGCTGAGCTCCCCGGCACACCTCGTTTGGACCGGGCTAGGTACGCACCTCCCCAAACGTTGGTGACCTCATGCCGCAGACATGGGTGAGGTCACTGGGATAATTGCTCTCCCAAAACGATGTATCTTGCGGGAAGAGGATGTTATGAAGCCGGAGAACTTGCTAGGGCAAAAAATACATTGCACGCCCCTGGCCGAGAGCGCTCCGAGGGAAAACTCATCAGCAGAGCGTGCCAAGACCTCCGAACAATAGACTGCAGGCTCCGCGGGCATGGCAGGAGAAGAGATGCCGGCAGCCGAGATGCGGCGCTGGGGGAAGCCAGGGGAATAATTGCAGGAGAAAGATGTGTGGTACCTGGCGGGAAGGGAGAGGGGCCNTGCGGGAAGAGGATGTTATGAAGCCGGAGAACTTGCTAGGGCAAAAAATACATTGCACGCCCCTGGCCGAGAGCGCTCCGAGGGAAAACTCATCAGCAGAGCGTGCCAAGACCTCCGAACAATAGACTGCAGGCTCCGCGGGCATGGCAGGAGAAGAGATGCCGGCAGCCGAGATGCGGCGCTGGGGGAAGCCAGGGGAATAATTGCAGGAGAAAGATGTGTGGTACCTGGCGGGAAGGGAGAGGGGCCTTGCAGGGACCTGCCCTCCCCAGGGCACGCTCAGCGGGCAGGCAGAGCTGGGTACAGATGCCGAGCTCGTCCCGACACCAATCCGGGCTGTGCACTGCGCTGCAAGTG
The DNA here is from genome assembly GCA_013398225.1 of Steatornis caripensis. Taxonomy (NCBI): domain Eukaryota; kingdom Metazoa; phylum Chordata; class Aves; order Caprimulgiformes; family Steatornithidae; genus Steatornis; species Steatornis caripensis. The sequence continues at coordinate 249,788 of VZSC01004244.1, forward strand.
CTTTTCCTTGGGGAAAGAGCCATGCTCGTCTGAGATCTCCCTCGCCTGCCGGGCTGCCTCCTTCCCCCAACCCGCTCCTTCTCCTCTGGTTAAAACTCCGCTTCTGCCGATCCAGGACAGATCAGTGCAGATGCCTGGAGGTGCGTGGGGTGCTCAGCTCTGCCACTGCATGAAACCTCAGCAGCACACCGTGCCTCAGTTTCCCTACCTGCAAAACAGCAGGAGCGATGCTCTATTACCCTTGCAAAGCACTCAGAGAGCTTCGCTTGCAAAAATGTCCCAGTTATCGCTCAGCTAAACCTCCCTTCCCTTGCCGGGGAAAACTCCGATTTGCTTTATCCTCCGGTATAAAGTTGCCGCAGCCTGAGAGCGACGCGGGCTCTGCTCTTCTCGCAGCCGTCGCTCAGGCTGGTGCTCCTTCACCGGTCTGTTCTCAGCTGTTTCTTCTCCCCGCAGCCCTGTGACAGGTACTTGAAAAGAAGCTGAGTACGCTCCTATCAAACCTTCGCAGTCATTGGGGCAAGCCAGACTTTAAGGAGACTGAACGTGAGCGAGTTTCACAGGCAAACAAGCAGAAATACTTCTGTCACTGCACCAGAAAAAGGAAAAAAAAAAAAAAAAGGAAAGTTGGGGAAAAAATAGCCGCTCTATGGAAAAAATCAACTCTTTCCTGAATAAAGCAGAAAAAAACGCTGCCGTATTGAGCTGTGACATATGGTTACACAAATAGAAACCACAGAGGGGAAAATCATGTTTTCTCTTTCATTATTTATCACTCTCTAACTGTCTCCAGCTGGGTGAGTAAACAGCCTCATTGGGCTGTAATGAGAACAGCCTGCTGCCACTGTGCTCCGGGCTGCCGGAGCCCGATGGTGCGCGGCGCGTGTGCGAGGCGGCGTGCGACGCGCCAGCCGCTGCCTTGCGCAGGACGCCAGCCCCCGGCTCGCCCTGCTGCCCCTGGCTCCTCGTGGCCTCGCCGACAGCACCCGGGGGTCTGGCGGGATGCGGACACGTGGCCCCAGCACCCGCAGCATCCTCCCCTCAGCAAGCGCTAACTAGGTGCAGGCTGGGAGTTAAATTAAGCGGGCTGCTCCCGGTTATTGTTCAGGGGAATTATGTGCCCAATTTCCCCCCTGAGCCGCGTTGCAAATTGACTCCTAAGTGTCCCGTGAAATGGCTGCATAATTTGCCCATTTGAGAAGCGGCGGCAGAACGCGCCGGAGAGCCGGGTGCCTTGCTTTGCTTCCTTCTGCACCTCCGTCGGTTTTTAGCCGGTTGTATTGCCAGCTTTCAGCCACCCCGCAGCTCTCGCAGGGTTTAATCGCAGGGCCCGTGGGCTCTGCCGCTCTCTGAATGCGCCTTCCCTCCAACAGCTCCACAAAGTGAAGTTTTGCAGCTCTCACCCCTCCGGGGACCAGACTCAAGGCCACGGTCCCTTCCCACACCCCAAGCCCTGGTCCATCCCCGGGAGCCCCAACGAGGGGACCTCTGCGGACGCACAGCAGCTGGCCCCCATCTCCCGAATCCCGCTGCGTTTTCCCATTTGCTTTACTGGGGGGCAAGGGGGGGAATCAGACTTTAAGATTCAGATCCCCCCGATTAGGGCAGGCTTTGCTGCTGAATTAGGTCAGAGCACGGGATGTTTCAGCCTCCCAGTTGCTTTCGTGTTTCTCCCCCGCATCTTTCCCGGCGCACGGCAGAACTCGAGCCGCGCTGGCCAACACGCAGCTCGTGCGCGTGAACCAAAGGGCAAGTTACACACGCGACACGGGCGCCACCACCACGGCCCAGCTTTGAGCAGCCCCTGTCCCCAGTCCTTGCACCCAGCACCCAGCGCAGGACGCTCGGGAAGGTGCAGTCATCCCGGGCACTGTGTGGCCCTGCGTCCACCTGAGCCTTTCGGGGGAGACAGGTCTTAGCTAAGAGCCAGAAAGTCCTTGAGCACCAACAGCGGTGACGAGTGATTTCCCATCAAGATTAACCCATTTCTCAAGTCAAGAGCGGCAGCCATCCCCTCTGCACCGAGCGGCGTCTTGAATGGATCTGAGTCCTTCCAACAAACGAAAAACTATTAGTAAATGGAAGCATTTTTAATGAAAGCTGACCCAATTTTGAACGCCACTTCTCCTCCCACCTCAGGAATCGTCTGTGCCAGAGTTTGAGTGAAATTAGGTCATTGTTGAACAAAGGTCATGGAAGAACATGAAAAGCTTTTCAATGGGAAACCCCAGTTTTTATGGCTTTTTGTGGAAATCCCCTGCCAAATAACGTTATAGATAGAGTGACAAAAAAGTGCATGGAGCAAATCATCCCTGTACCCATTGTGCCCAGTTAGGTAGTGTTAAAATATCCAGCTTGAACCAACTGCAGATTTCACCCCTTCTGAACTTGCAGCGAGTTTTGGGAAGAAAAATAAAAGAACCTGGTGAGAACTTGGCTTTCTTTCCTACTAAATCTTTGCATCCTTCAAACCTGGCCATTGCTGCCCTCCTGCAGGAAGGGGATCTGGGTGTATGTCCCGAGGGACGCGGGAGCGCAGGGGCACGGGCAGGGAGGGCTCCGCTGCGCCTCTGATTCAGCCCAGCGCAGAAGCGCATACTCCCATCCCATTGACTTAGCACTTAAAACACCCTCCTTGCTGAATCAAAGCCCTCTTACAGTAAATACTCACTTAGCTTTCACAATCGCCATCTGATGATCTAATCCCTGCCCATTTCCCTGGGAAGGGATTGCAGAGGCAGCTCCTTTCCACGGAAAACCAGCGCGGATGTGCGCCAGATTAGGAATCATTTGCAAGTAAAAGTGAAAGATTGGAGTTAGGCTCACCCAGGCAAGGTTGCCAAAGTGCAGGGGATAGCTGAGGGGGGCTCCTGTAGGATTAGGGCCCGCCAACGCCCGCTCACGCACAAACCGTGTGCACGGAGCAGCAGCCTGAGGAACTTCTGTCTTCGGTTTCGGGAATGAGGTGGGGAACAAGGAGGCCTGACCCTGTGACAGAGGCGGCTCTGATCCGTTGTTTGACTTGATTTTTAAAGGCTCCTGTGCCTGTCTGCGTACACACACGTATATACGTATCTGCTAATGCAAAACTCAGTGCGTATTTTCCCCTCTTTAACCGAAATTTGGTCTCGATTGCATCTGGTTGGGGTGGTTGCTCAAGGTGCTGGTAGTGACTTCCCCGCCTGGTTTTGCAGGACCACCTCACCCCTGCTCCCCATCCCTGGTCCTGCGCGTGCTGAATTCAAAGCCCTGCTGCCATCCCGTCCCCATCCATAGCACCTCTGCAGGGCCAGGAGCCGGCCCGAGGGCACGGCGAGCACAGGCACAGGCTGCACCACGGCTCGTGGCGAGCGTCCCTGTTGTCCCCGAGCTCACGGGAGCTGCTCTGTTGCCCTGGCCGGGATCCCGGGCTGACGTCGGAGCCGGGGATGCTGCAGCATCGTTAAACCGGAGCGAGGCAGTGGAGGAGCCCTCGGTGGGGGAAGTGGTGTGAGAAGCCAGACTCCGTCCCCAGACAAAGTGCTTTTGTGTTCCCGTCGGAGAGCGAGCGGGAATGGCTTCCTGCCGCCCGCTTTTGGGGGCTGCTTCCTTCTTGTTCCGTGCCCCGTGCCACTGCTGGAGCATTAAACAGGGCCGATCCTGACCTCCAGAGCCTTCCTCCAAACCCACGGTTCCATCTGAGCCCATTGCAACCTCGGCACCGGTGGCTTCACCACCTTTCCCTCTCCTCCTCCTCCCGGCCACGCTGTTAGCATCCTCCCTGCGTAAATTTTAATGAATTGTCATCAGACCAAAGTAATCACCAGGCAGCAAAACTTAATTTTACAAAAAGACAAAAAGAGGCTTCGCTCTAATTGATGGAAAATTGGTCGTTTCTTGTCAGGTTATCGTTCATTTCCCGCCCGCTAATGACTCCGCTCCTGCCAGCCATGCCCGGCCCGGAGCCCGGCGAGTATCACGGCCGCCCTGCGGGCATCACGGCCGCCCTGCGGAGCGGCCCCGGCAGCTCTCGCCCTAAGCGGAGCTGTAACCAAACCCGAGATGAAGAGGAATATTTTCATTACTAAACTTTCCAAAGGCAATGCAATGGAAACTTCAAAACGGAGCGAGGAAGGTGAGCCGATGTCCTGCCCGGCAGCCCCGCGGGAAGCAGCAGGAGCGATGGGAAGCGCTCAGCTGATTTCATCAGGGCGCACGAGCAAGCAAACAGGGTCAGTAAGAGAAAGCTGCTTACGATTTTGGATACCTTTCTGTTTTAATCACGCAAGATGAGAGCCAGGTAAACGAGGCTGGAGCCCTGGTGCAGATCTGGCAGAGCTTTGCTGAATTTGTGGACTCAGACATCAGAACTTTTAATGAACCAGATGCCGTCCCTTTATCACGATGTTCTTGGGATGGGGGAAAAAAAAGATGGATGGTTTTCTTTCCCTTCAAATATTGGCAGCCCAAAGGAAAACAGACCCGCCTCACGCTATCCCAGCCGCTGTTATTTGCAGATCGTATTGCAGTATTGCTCGCGGACCCTGGTCTGGTCCCGTCTTTTCGGTAAACACACCCGTGGAGCACGTGGAGTCGCGCCCCTGGCGCGAGGCAGCCCCCGGCCTCCCCGCGCCGCTCCGCGGGCTTGGTCTACACAGGCTATTACGGTAATTTGATAAGCCAGTTCTTCGTGATATGAATCTTCGCCTTCGTTAAAGGGAGGAAAAAAAAAAACACAACATTGCATTTTGATGGCTCACAGGGACAGTTCATTAAGCAATCAACTCTTTTAATGAAATATTTCTTTGTTAAAATATTCATTGATCTGCCGCGGGTTTGCACGGAGAAAGGGAAGGACCGTGTCCCAAATGCTTTTCTGTTGAGTCTTCCCGAGCACGCACTTAAACCGGCGGGTTGCGCCCCGGCATTGCAAACACAGCAATTCACACACCAGCCTTCACAGGCACCCTTCGGGGAGCGCGGCCGAGCCCCCGGGCTGGAACAAGGATCTAGGGCTTTCTAGATGTTTCCGCCCCCTCCTTATCACGCCATTACGCCTAATGATGGCTGAGGTTTTACGCACCGGGTCTGGGTCTACTTTGGAGGAAGCAACGGGGTCGGCTCTCGTCTGGCTTGGGCGGAGCGGTTTGTGCCGTGGAGGCCGGGTGCCGCGTGGGGATGTCGTGGCAGAGACGAGGGTAAAGCTGGGCCAAGAGTGAGCGGAAACGGGCTGCTGCGGAGCGGGCAGAGCCAGCGGCAGCATGGGGAGAGGGGGGTCCCAAAGGGTTCTCCCGGCTGGGTGCGCGGGGACGGGCACCCCTTTGCACCCGCGCACAGTAAAGGTCGTTTTACATCCCGCGGGATTTGGCCAGATGCTCTGGCCCCGGTGTAAGAGCAAGGAGGAGGGAGCTCAGAGCGCCAGGATGGAGAACATTGGCAAAAGAAGAAAGAGAGGAGGGAAAAAAAATATATCAAAGAGTGAGAAATGAACAACTGCAGACAAAGCACTGAATCTGGCCTCCCCCCTCCTTTCTCAAACCTTACACCATGAGTAATCCCCGCCGCTCGGCACCGTGACGACTCAGACAAGTAGTCACGGCGTGCGGGTAAGCATCTCCCCCAAGGAAACAATGCAGACAAACACGGTGAGTGGTGAATGCAGACGTCCTGCTCTGGATGAGTAACGTTATTTGAAAAGCAGATAAATGAAAAAAAAAGAGAAGAAGGGAAAGGGAAAAAAAAAAAAACCCAGACCAAACCACAGCACATGCTGGTGGGGAGAGGGAGGCCGGGTGTCCCGTGTCTCGGCGTGCTGGCGGCATGGCGCGGCACTGCATGGCACGGCACGGCGTGGCACCCAGGCTTCCGAGCAGCGGGGTATGGCTCCGTCGGGGATGCCACGTGCCCTGCAGCAGGGCGATCTGCGGCCCCTCCGCTCACAGGCTCCTTCCTCTCCTGCGCTGAGGTTTTGCAGGCGCAGAGGAAAATTGGTCACTGTCTGGAGACCCCCCACGCCACATCCTTTTCTCCGTGTGTGGGAGCTGCACACACAGGCGTCGGTGTTTTTGCCTCTCCGCTGTCTCCCCTTTAATCATTGGCTTCAGCTCACTAGCACCCGGCTGAGCCCGGCCTGTCTGACCCTTCTCTGACCCTTCTCTGTCTGTGCAAGTAGGGGAAACTGAGGCAAGGCACAGCCACGAGTCAGAGGGGCTGCAGAGCCCCTGCCTGGGCTCTGGGGCTGTGCTTGGGATGCTGCACCCCCTGCAATATTTCCCTGCTCTGTGCGCAGCTCCGAAGGGGAGCCACCAGCCCCCGCAGGTGTCCGGGTCCCCCCTGCCCGGGGGGCTGCTCACTTGGGAAAACGCCGCGGGGCTTCGTGGCCGAGGGCGGCGGGGTCACGCTGGCCGGGGCAAGGGGGAGCGATGCCAGACCCCAGGCAGACAGCAGCCTGTCGCTTTAAAAGGGAGCCAGGAGCCTCCCATCACTTACAGTAACTCGGTGCATCATTTCTTTGCCTTACGCAAGAGGCGAGCGGGGTCCAAGAGCTCGGCGTCGGCCACGGCCCCGCCAGCACGTCCGGGCAAAGCCGGATTCCTCCGGGCGCTGGGCGGCCTGCGAGCATGGGCTGAGCGGGACGTGCGGCCACACTGGCATCCTCCCTCGGGGGCTCTGGGGGTCTCCTTGGGACCCCCGGCTTCGCCAGCCCTGTGCCGGCTGTGGACGCAGCGCCCAGAGCTGTGGGTTTGTCCCAGGGAGGGCTGATCCTGCACCCTTGTCTCTCTCATCGGTGCATCCTGCGGCGATGCCCGGGAGGGCAGCTGGGTGCTAACGCTGCCGAGATGAACCCCGGCATGGTTCAGCCCCGGACCCTGGGGGAGGTGAGGGAGCAAGGTGGGGAGTTGGGCTCCGGGCACTGCTGGGCACCGCAGCTTCACACGGCGCTGCAAGAACTGCATGAAAACGGCTGGTGTGTTTTGGGTGGAAACACAGCTTTTCTGCCCATCTGTTGAAATTTCCACCTTGCAAAAGATGGGAATTTGGGGCTCAGCCGTGTCAACGCACAGCTCCCTCCCCAAAACACCACTCTGGAAGGGAAAAAGTAACTTTCTTCCCTTGTTCTCTCTATTTTCCCATTCCCAATTTTCTTCTTTCTCTTCTTTTTGTATATTTTTTTCTTTATTTTGCCTTGAAAGGAAGAGGGAGAGAATCCAAGACAAGGCAGGAAGCAGAGGGGTTCAGGGCAATTGTTCACATCATCAAATACAGATTTTTTTTCAAACGAGCATCTTTAGAAAAAGCGAGTTTTCTTTTTGAAGTTGCTCTTCCCAGAGAGATAAAACCAGAAACCAAAGGAGACGTTCTCCACCACTCATTCGCCAGAAATGGCCAACCCATAACCTGTGGCAAATGGGCTTTGGATTTGGCTCGGAGAGAACTTTCTGGAAGGATGAAGATGCCGCCTGGTTCGGAGCTGCTTTGCTTTGAGTGGGATTTAGGACAAACCCAAACTGACCTTTTCGATGGAAGATTTCAGCTTTCTGTCAACCTCAGGACAAACTGAGAATGTTTCCATTCCAGGCAAGCGTGGGATCGAAAACCTTTGGCTGAAAATTGTCCCTTTTTGAAGGATTTCAATATTCTGGTTGGAAGAGCAGACACTTTTGGGAGGAGAAAGAAAAAAAAAAAAAGCTTTGCCAGGAAAAACTGTTTCCCACAGATGAGAGTTTGGGGATCGACCGCGGAGCCGTAAGAGCGAGGATGAGCTCGGAAGAGCTGGAACGTGTAATTTTCCTAGAAGAGACGACAGACGCTACGTTTGGGATCCGTCACTTACCCCACACTCACTCCTGGCCCTGCAGCCCCGTGGCTCGGTGCTTTACAACCAGACGCTATGCGAAATGTTTAATCCCAGAGCTATAAACCCTGCTGCCTCTGTTACACCCTTTTGGAGGTGGTACGTGGCCGAAGCTTTGCCTGTTGCAGAATAAAGGCAGTTTTCTCCTCTTTCTTCCCTTCTCTCTCTCTGTTGGGAGCTTAGCGCTGTAGCTCGAGCATCCCTTGCCGTCGCCCTCCTGGGAATCTCCTGGACGTCCTTGCAGCGTCCCTGATGTCCCCGCGGCCATCGGCTTTCCAGCTGTGGTAGGAGCAAGGTGATCCCTCGCAGAGCAAACCCCACCGAGCAGGGTGCCTTACGGAACCCCGACTGAAGCCCGGTCAAGCCGTGTCTCCTCACCCAGATTCCTGCTCGCTATTTTTTTGCCTGGCTGACACAGACGAACAAAGAGGGATCTTTGGGCCACGCTCAATTCACAAACTCCCCTTGGTGGAAGGCTGCCCACGTCTTTTTGTGCAAATCCTTCCCGCTCAGATGCTATTTGATGTCTTCAAAGGGGCTATTCTTATGTCGAGAAAAGAGGGCAAGCGCAGGTTTTACGAGGCTCGTCGCTCAAAGCTATTTTTCACTCAGAAAAGTGCCAGTTTGGGATTAAAAAAATACGTTCTGTTTTTCGTAGGCTGATATTTGGGTGAATAACTCCTGAAGCCAGAACACCGGGTATTAGGGCACAGATTTGGGGAGGCGAATGGGAAAACAGCTTTTGTGTGTCTGTGAGGGAAATAAAACTCCTCGAACCCACAAAAATGCCTGAAGAGAATCGTCTCGGCCGAGCCAGGGGCAGGCAGCGACTTGCGGTGCCTCCATTTGGCTGCTGCGGGTCAAGGCTTCCTCCGGGAACGACGGTGGGGCAGGGGAGAGCAGCGGATCTCTGCGGGGCTGCCCCTCTGCTCATCACACGGGTCCCAGAGCTCCCGACGCTTCGTGGGTTTGCAGCATGCCAGGAGGGCTCTGGTCTGAGCCGGGGGGAATCGAAGCCGCTCCACTTCCCACGCGGTACGCGGCCCTGAAATGGGTTGGGGTGTTCTGTGTGTCTGAATCCTGAGCGCAGAAAGGGCTCTCAACACTTTCCGCCTTTCTAACAACTCCTTTGAAGTTTCCCTTTTGAGCAAATAAATGGCTAAATAAAGGGGAAAATGCCTTCGCACCAGTGGCTGCGGGGTCCCGGAGGCAGCAGGCCTGCCAGCTCGGCCGGTCCCTGAGCGAGCGCCTGTGGACGATGCTCAGCCACCCCAGCCACGGATCTGAGGGGTCGCCCAGTCGCCTTCCCGTAGCACGGCNTGGCCCTGAAATGGGTTGGGGTGTTCCGTGTGTCCGAATCCTGAGCGCAGAAAGGGCTCTCAACACTTTCCGCCTTTCTAACAACTCCTTTGAAGTTTCCCTTTTGAGCAAATAAATGGCTAAATAAAGGGGAAAATGCCTTCGCACCAGTGGCTGCGGGGTCCCGGAGGCAGCAGGCCTGCCAGCTCGGCCGGTCCCTGAGCGAGCGCCTGTGGACGATGCTCAGCCACCCCAGCCACGGATCTGAGGGGTCGCCCAGTCGCCTTCCCGTAGCACGGCTGCCGTGGCTGCCGGCGGAGGCTGGAGGGCGGCTCGGAAGGGGGAGAGGGCTTGTGCCACGCTGTGGATGCCAGGCTGGTGTTGGCGGCGTGCGGAGCATCGTGCTGCCCACCAGCCCGGCTCGCAGAGGGCTCCTGCCCAGCCCGGGGGCTGCCCGCACCGGGTCCGACCCTTGCAGGAAATCCCCTGCCTGCGATGGAGAAGACTCCGCTGAAGCCAGGGAGCACAGAGCCAGGGAGCACGAAGAGGGCTCGCTGGAGTTTTTTTTCATCTGGTTTTTCATCGCAAGGGAGAGGGGAGAGCTGTCTGTCCCCAAAGGAAAGCATGCTGGCAGGAAGCNCTCCGCTGAAGCCAGGGAGCACAGAAGCCAGGGAGCACGAAGAGGGCTCGCTGGAGTTTTTTTTCATCTGGTTTTTCATCGCAAGGGAGAGGGGAGAGCTGTCTGTCCCCAAAGGAAAGCATGCTGGCAGGAAGCGGAGCCCTCCCCTGCCCGCAGCGCCGGGGCCGGTGCACCAAGCTTCTGAGAAACGCGTCCTGGGGAGCCTCTTCCAAGAAAGTTGGGCTCCTGCCACCGGGACCTGATTCTGCAGAAGTGGGTGTGCAGCAAACACTCATCCGACGGGAGCCCCAGAGCTGCCGGAAAACAAACCCAGCCCTCCGGAAAATCCCAGGCCTCCAAAAGAGTTGGGCTAAGACCCGGGTTTAAGGCCAGGCTCAGCTGAGGAGCCAGTCCAGCGCTCGCAGGGCTCACAGCCAGCCCTGCCCTCGCCCTTGTCCTGTTCGTCCCCTCGAGGGAAGATTTTCGGGGGGGCCAAAACCAACAGGTTTGCTGGGATCTTTGCTAGGGCCACCAGAGCCTGTACCCGGGGCGGGGAACCAGCTTTTCCATCGCACAGGAATTCCCAGATACAGACTTCTCGTGCAAGAAAAGAATATTTTTTTAAAAGCAGTTTTCCTGTAAAAAATGGAATTACAGGAAAGAGAAAAATCCAGGTGGGTTGAAATACTTTTCATTCCAGTTTCACCTTTTAAAACTATTTTATCTGTCCATAAAATGGAAATTTCGAAAAAGCTACTTCTGAAGCAAAAAAAGGAGACCACAGAGCGGTCGCACTTTGGTGCTATTGAAACGTACTGCCTAAAAACTTTATTTCACTCCTTCCACATGAGATTTGGACCATCCTGCCCCCAAGGTCCCTGAGGCAAGTGGGAACGTCACCTCCCGAACTGCCGCTCCGAGCAGCGGACAGCGTCTCCCACGCCTGCTCAGAGGCGGCCCCGGCGCCTGGGCGATGCTCTGAGCCCTGCATCTGGGTGCTGGTTCGGGTCCTGCATCCGCATGGAAGTTTGGGCCCTCCAGCCAGATGTTTGGGTCCAGCATCCAGGTTCAGGGTTCAGCACCGTGACCCGGGCTCTGCTCCCCCAGGGGCTCTGGGGACCCCCTCCCTGACGTTGGGACGGGACGTCAGGGTGTAACAGAGCCCGGCTGGGGGCTGCTGGGGTCGCCAGCTCGGGGCCTTGCTGTTTCCGTCTGTAAAATGGGGTCAGTGACTCTGTCCTGGCTCTGCCCCGCGCAGTGGGTGGAGGGGGGGGGGCGGCCCCCCTGCACTCCACAGCCACCCGCTCCCCCGTGCCTCAGTTTCCCCCCCGCGAACCCCCACCCAGCCCCAGGCCATCGCGTTGCCCCGGGGACCAAACGCAGCAGAAACCAATTAGCGCAGGCGTTAATGAGGAAAACGTGGAGGGGGAGAGGGGAAGAGACCGGGGCGCGTCGCGCTGGGGTGGCGGGGGGAGCGCAGGGGGTGGGGACGCCTCCTCACACACACATTCCCCCGGTCACT
>VZSC01004244.1:266401-282897 GCA_013398225.1 Steatornis caripensis
GGGGGGGGGGGGGGGGGGGGGGGGGGGGGGGGCCCTGCTCCTCAGCGACCATCCTGGGTTTATCCTCCGTTCTGTGCCGGGACTCCCAAAATGACCCCGCCGCTGCCTCGCCGTCACCTGCCGCTTCTGGAAGTGGAAACTTGAAATTTCCTCTCCCTGTCCTCTTTGATTTCCAGCTCCTCCGGCGCAGCCGCGGGGGTTACGTGGGGCAGGGGGGGCACCTCGCGAAGCCGGCTGGAGCGGGGAGCTCCGTCCTGCCCCGGGAGGGATGCGCCGTGGGCACTGCGGAGGGACGAGCTCCGTGTTCGCGGGAGAGGGAAGGAAAACGGCGGGAAGTAAAACTGCCAAGGCACTGGGAGCTTGGAAACCCATGTGTTTGCCTCGGAAGATGTACCAAATCCCCCGCGTGCCGCTTCTGGAGCCCCCCCCGTGCACCTGAGAGAAGCGCAGGGGCAGCGACTCGCTCGAAAACCAAACCTGGGGCTATGACATCCGTTCTGCAGCGCCGGGTCCGCGACCCTGTCGGGCTGGCCCTGCTCGCCCCTCCGAGCGGCCGCGGGGGCTTTGGCCAGGAAAGCTCGCTCCTGTGCCAGCCGATGGGAGAGCAGCGTGGGGAAGGGCTCGCACCCATTTTATGAGCTTGCAAAACCTTCCCCCTCCCCCTGCTCGCCGTGCTGCACCTTTTAAAGTCAAATATAACTTGTAGATCAAGATGGGGCTGGGCACAGCTTGAAAAACTTCCTTTTTTTTTTCTTCCCGCTTCAAGTGTTTGTTGTATAAAATACAGCAAAGACGCTGCTCACGGTGGGGGGGGGGTTAAACTTTTCCTAATTTAAACCCCTTTTGGCAATCGCACGGGCAAGTCTCTGTGATAAAACGTGTTGCGGGTGATCAAGGCTGCCCGTGACAAAAACGTGTTCGCAAGTGGAACGGCATCAGGGAAAGGGAAGAATTAAGAGGCAGAAGCAGCGGAGGAGGAGAGCAGCTCCCTTTGGAGGTCGACAGTGCGATGTTGCGGAGGAAAACGCAACCCGCCTGTCCGCCACGTTTTATTTTATAAAGATCCTGCTGGAGGAGAGATTAGATCTGGGGACGGAGCTGGAGGGAAGTTATTAAGGGATTACGATGCCGGCAGCGCGGACGTGGGCACGGGGCTGGCTGTAACGGTACCTGGATACCCCGGCAAGCGAGCCCTGCGTGCGCGAAGCACTTGGCACAGGGAGTCGGGATCCTCTCTTATTTCTTTTTTTTTTTTTTTTAAAAGGAGAAAGCACTAAAAAAAAAAAGCCTGTGTTTGCAATCTGCTCTGCTGAGCGATTAGCTCGGGTAAAGCGAGCTGGTGTCGGTGTTCGCCGGCCTCAGGCGACACTTGCTGCCCGGCTCTTATGCTCTGGCAAGTTGGCAAAAAGTCTCTTGCGGCGTGTTCTGGCAGAAAGCCTCCTCCTGCACCGCCATCGCCGGGTCCAGATTAGCAGAAGAAAAGTCCTTATTTTTTAGTAAAATAGGGAGTAGAGGGTGGGTTCTCCTGGTCCTGACAGCTCAGGGCTGCTGGGTGTTTACTGGAAGCGAAAGGTGCGATAATAAAACTTTCTTTTGGAAGATTACTTTCAAAACTGTGGAAAGGCGCAAGAAAAAAAAATTATTTTTAAGATGCTAGAGGAGGAAAAAAAATGCCGTGGGTATTTCAGCATTGGTTTGAAGGTGATTTGGAAGCTGTTTCTTCTGCCTCCTTGGCAAACCTCCTCCACGTGACCGACTTCGGTGGGGAGCTGGCACCGGGCGGCCAGGAAACTGCAGTCGGGGCTGGGGAGCAGGGGAGCTACGGCCCCCCAGGGAGGAGGGGGAAGACCCCTGTGCGATGGGTACGTGCTCCTTGTGTTGTGCTGGCTGTTTGGAGCTCTTGCGACTCGAGGAGACACCGTCCCCGCGTGGTGTTTTTGCTCGGGTGCCGATGCTCCCATTCAAACAAACGCGGGGCTGTGGTGGGGTGGGGGTCGGCCGGGACGAGCCGCTCGCGTGGAGTGGGTGGTGTTGAGACAGCTTGTTTCAACGCACCTTTGCCAGTTCACCGGCAGGCCGGGGTTTGTCTAGTGGGATTTAACTGCGCCGAGGCTAATAAAGGCATAAAACGCCAACGGTGCTGTCCAGGGCACCGAGCGCTTCCCACGCGCTTGGCCGGGGCGAGCCGAGCATCGCGCTGTGAGGTTGCCTTGGGGGCCAGGAGTCGTTGAAGCCCTGACCCCAAACCCCTCCAGCCATTCACTTGCTTCCTCCAAGTCTCGGTTTATTCCGCAAACCGTAGATTTTAGGTGAGTGATTCTCTTTTTGCATGCTTGTTACGAATCTGTGAGCCAGGGACTGTGCTTCATTTGTTCACCTGTAGCAAGAGCTGGAGGGGGCACCACCTAGGAGAAGCTGTCATGGGCTCGTTAAAGGACGTCTTCAGCCTTAGAGAAGAGGGGCGGCAGAGGAAGGCTCGAGGTGGGTTGCTTAACGCAAATTATAAGGCTAGGAATTGTGCTCGTGAGCAAAGAATATGCTGGGATCCTGTCTGCCCAGGAGCGTCTCCTCCTTCCGGTGGCCCCTCGGCTTCGGTTCTCTGCCTGCCGGTTGTCCGCTGCTGCCTGTTAGGGGGAATGTCTTCGCCCAGGGACTTTGCCAGCACTTCTTGGCCCACGGAGCGGCTCGCTCCTGTGCTGGAGCTTGCGCTGGCCTTGCGGCTCGGTTGGGTGCATGCGTCACGTGCCGGGACCGCGGCGTGTCGGTTGGATTGGCCACCACGGGATGAGGCTTCCGGCACGGGCACTCGTGCTTTTGCCACGCCGTCCCGGGTGCTGCTGAGAGGATGCTCTTGGTGCAGGGCTGTCCCCAAGTCCTGCTGGGACATGGGGCTTTGGGAGCACCTTGGCTCCCGGCTTGCTCGATGGCTTCACCCCCAGCTCCCGGGGGCTGGAAATGCCTGGCTGGGATGGCGGGGGACATCTTGCTGCCTCCCAAGGCCGGGGGAAGGTGCCCACCCCCCCTGCCCCCCTTACAGCATTGGCAAAAGGCCCTGGGGCTGTTTGGGGCTGGGGATGGTCGTGAGGGTGCTGGAGGAGCCACCCCTGGGTGGGGGGCACAGCTTCTGGCAAGAAATACCTGGCGGAGGAGGAGAAGCATCTTGTTGAGCGTCGGGAGTTTTTGGCTGAACTGGACCGGGGTTTGGGCAGGGGCGGTGGGCAGAGACCTTGTATTGGGGAGGGAGAAACCCTCTCCTGTGGCCCGGGCCTTCCCGTGTGGTGTCACGTCCCCTCTGGTGTCGCTTGTCGGGCCGTGTCCTGGCAGCCGCCTGGCCGTGGCGCTGCGCTGGCTTTTGGGCGGCTGCGGCTGGAGAAGCGCGCCCCGAAACTCGCCGCTCCTGAGCACGGTGTGGGAGCAGCGCAGGCTCTCGGTGCCTTGAACAAAACCAAAGTGTCCTGTAACAACCGACAGTGTTTTTTCTTGGCCATCTCCACGTGCCCGGCAAGGGGCCAGTGCTGCTGAGCATCCTGTGGCCCCGCATCCCTGTCCCGGCTCCCAGCTGGGAGGAGGTGGTGAGATGGTTTGTGCCACCGAGAGGGTTTTGCGGTGGGTGGCTGTCACCCAGCGGGCTGGATCCATCCTTCAGAGTCCAAAGTCCCCCGCCCGATCCCTCCTGGATGTGGCCAGACCTGATGGTGGGAGAGAAATTCCCCGGAGCACGGATTGACTTGGATCTGGAGTGCAAATATGGCATCGTTGGGCCTATTAAAAAAAACAGAAGGAGAGAAAATAAAGGCAGAGTCGGGGGGAAAGTGTCCCGTAACTTTTGTAGCAGGAAATCAGGATTTTGAAAATGCGCTGTGCCGGGCGTAGCTGCAAAACCCCCTTGTTTTGCTGAGATGGATTTGAGCGGGGACGAAGCTGTGCTTTTATAAAGTGCCCTCGCCAGCTTTACGCTTCTCCGAGGTTGTTTCCAAAGTGTTTACGCTTTCCCCTTTCACTCCCCAGCAGTGAAGTTGCTTCCCGACCGCAGCGGTGCCACTTCTATTCTGCGTTTCTGCAGCCAGGTCCTGGTGGGGTGTGGTTTGTTTTATGGGTGGGGGAGAGACCACCCCCTCCCCATCCTCTGCTCACGCTGCTGTGCCCCGCACTCGGCTTCGGCTCTGCCGGGAGCAGGGTTTGGGGAGCCAGGCTGTGATGGCTCCGCCTGGCACAGATGTTTGCCGTTAATAAATTAAAACCTCATAATCGACATGATTTCTCATTTGGAAAACAAAAGGGGCATTTGTTCCCTGCCGTGCGGGTAAATCTGGGGCTGGGGGAGGAGGAGGAGGGTGCTGCTGTGCGTGCTGTTGCTCCCAATTTGTCTCGGCCTCTTGGCACCCATGCCTTGCTCCTGCCCCTGCAGTGGGTCCTGTTCCAGTCCCTCCGCCTGCCCCCCCGGCACTGGGAGCAGTGGGTTTGTAGGGTGCTGCTTGCAGGGGGGTCTGGGTTTGACGGTGGAGCTGGAATTCCCCTGTTAAGGTGCGAGGTGAGCAGGTGAAGGAGAGCAATGGGCAGGCTGGGGTGCGCAGGGCCAGATCCTGCACCTGTGCAAGGCTGCCTGGGGTCAGAGTTGTCCTGGCTGCTGCACCAGACCCCGATGGACGGGGCTAAAACCACCAAGAGCACTCGCTGGGCGCAGTGCCCCGGGAAAGGCTCCCAAGCCGCCTGTGGCGGGGGTTGCTGATGCTGCGGGTGCAGGGTCCCCTCTGTCCTCGGCGCTGGGCTCGGTCGCCTCCTGGGAAGGGGTCAAGATCAGGCACTCGCTTCTCAAGCGCCTGCAAAAGTCTGTCAGATCCTGCGTTCCATCAACGGCGGGGGGGGGGTTCAGGGGATGTTTTTGCACATCATGCCCGGCTGATGGAGCCCCAGGGATTGCTCAGGGGGGCTGGGGGGCGTGCAAGGGGGGAGAGAAAAACTCCGCGACGTGCACCGGGCGCAGGGGGACCTGGATGTGGTTTGCGTTGCTTTGTGGCCCTTCCGCTCGGCGCTTTCTGGCGGGGGAAGGGACGTGGGGGCTGTGCGGTGCGGAACATCGCTGCTGTGTACGGGGTGGGTGAGCGAGTGCCAGCCCCCAAGTGCCCCTCGAGGGCTCGTCCAGCCTGCGGAGGCGTCTGCGCGCTCTCGGGGAAAATATCCCCAAATTTGGAGTTTGTGGTGTTATTTTGCTGGGGGGAGATGCCCAGTCAATGCACTCCTGAGTAAAAAAAAAAAAAAAAATTAAGGAAAATATCCTAAAATCCGTCCTGGCGAGGAGGGGGGTGCGAGTGTCCTGGAGAAACCCCCGGCGAGGGATTTCTGCCCAAGCTCCTCGCCCGTAGCGCTACACGAGGTTCGCTTCATCTGTCTTTTGCCGTAGCGACAGGCGGAAGATTTGTGCTGAAATTTGGGTCTGAGTTTCCCCGGCTTCTCGTAACGGGCCGGATCCCTGGGGCCAGGCTCTGCCTGCCCTGAAGGATGCTCAGGCTCTCCGGATGCGGTGGGCAGGTCAGGGTTGGCGTGAGTCTGTTCGGTTTATTCACGCGTCTCCTTTTAAACCAGGTTTTTATTTATAGTTAGCGAGGCAGCGCCTGCTTTTAGGGCCTGTTTCAAAATGCCTTGAAGTCTTTCCCTTGATGCTGGCGGGCTCGAGCCCTGAACAAATGTCCTTTTCCCTGGGAAGTGGAGCCACGGCTCCAAATCTGGGTCAAACTTTGGGGCAGTCGGAGCAGCCCCGTCCATGCGTCAAACGCCGCCTTGTTCGTGCACCACGCAGGTGCCGACACTGGCGTTGCCGGCCGTGCGGCTGGGCGAAAGCAGTGCTGGAGCGATTTCCCCCTGGGTTATGGAGCCGGTGGTTTTAAACCACTCTCTGATGATTTAGAAATGCAATCAAATGAAGTTTAACGGACGAGGGAGCTCATTTGGGGGATTGATGCTGGCTTTGGGGAGGGTCGGTGGTATCTGGCCGCCCGCCGTACCAGAGTGGCGGATGCTGCGGTGGGGAGCATCGGTGCGGCTGAGTTTCCAGCTGTAGATTGGGGCTGCTGTGGGAGGAGGTGGCGGCCGTGCCCGTGCATCTGGGGTGGGGATGGACCTCTGCCCTCAGAGGGGGCACGCGTCTCTGTTCATTGCAGAGTTGGTGCTTTCCGGCCGCAGTGGGTATCTCTGCTGGTCCTCGCTGTTGTGGATACAAATGGTGTGGGAATCGCCCTGGGGCTGGGAATGAGCAGGGAGTCGCTGGTTTTAGCCGGAGGTTTAAAATAATAATCAGTGTTTTAAAATTCCAGGCAGCAGGTGTCATCTGCATTGGGGCTGGCCGGGGGTGTGGGACCAGGGCTGCCGGCGTGGGCATGTACCGGGGGCTCGTGGGCCAGGCAGGGAGGTGGGACGTGTCCCTGTGGGAGTCGGTGGTCCAGACTCTGTCAGCTTTGTATCCTCCCTGGTGCTGTGTCCTGGTGCTGTTGCCTTCCTTCTCTGTGATGTGATGAATTTTGGTCCGGGGAGGCAGGGGGACGTCCCCTGGGTTGGCGCCCTGCCTGGGGCGGCCAGTGATGGACCCCATGGCACCGTGTCCTACAGCCGGTGATGACAGAGCGCCCGCTCCCAACGCGGGGGGATGTGCTTTGGGGATGGGGGGAGAGGGTTGTCTGTGACCCTGTCTCAGCGGGAGATGCAGAAAGATGATGTGACCTGATTGCGGAGGAGCGGCGCCGGCGAGGAGCCCGGAGCTGTGGTGCAGCTACGGTGGGGCTCGTGCCGAAGCTTCCCGTGCGTGCAGCCAGCCCGAGGCGGGCACCATCGCCTGCGACCCCGTGCACACCCTTAGCTACGCGGTTCCCCACTAAAGAAAGCAGCTTGTGATGCCCGAGCTGCTGCTGGGGTGCCTTGCTGTGCTTCCTGTCAGTGAGTCGTCCTCGGGCAGGGGGGCACACTGGGAGCCAGCCGGGTGCTGGGTACCTTGAGCTCCTTTCTGCCTCAGCACCCATGGGTGCTCACGGGGCCCTGGGGACTTGGCAGCCGAGAGCCGTGGGCCTGGGCGAGGTGCAGGGTGTTACAGTTTGTGAATGATGAATCGTAAACTAATATTTTAAAGAATGAGGGTTATTTTTAAGAGGGATGGAGGAAGGAAACACAGTTTTCCAGGTGTGCTTTGCAGTGAGGGTCTATCTAGCACCACGTTAACGGTAAGGATCCCTGGGATTTACACGGTGCTGGCTGTCCCATGCCGGTGGGAAGGTGCCAGTGGCCTTGGCCACTGCAGCAACGGTGGTTTCTGGCCTGGAGCATCAGTAGCCACCTGCGTGCTGCTCTTGGGTGCCTTTGCACCCTGAAGCTGGGCTTGTTTGGGAATCTCACCGTTCCCCGGAGGAAGCATCGCTCGCTGCCTGGGATGGGCAGGGATTCGGGAGGTGCAAATCGCCTCTGCCACAGGTTTACTGCACAGCTTCTGTCGATTCACTTCGTCCTTCCATAGCTCTGTCCCAGTCCCTAAAGGATGTGCTGCCTGGATTTGGGAAGATCTGGTGTCCCGATGTGTGGTCTGCTAAGGGCTGAGCTCTGGGGTTGGACAGGGCTCGGGAGCCTGGATGGACCGGCATGACTTCGGAATGCTGTGGATGACACCAAAGTGATGCTCTGGGACCAGATCGCCTTCCCGTGTTGCCGGCCTGGTAGCGGTCCAGAGGGATGCTGAAACCACGGAGGTGTGCTGCCATCCCGCCAGGAACGGAGGGAGAGAAGCTCTTGCTGCATCTGCAGCCACGGGTGAGCCGGGCAAAGCGTCGCCGTCCTGAACTTCCCGGCGAAGGATGCTGGAGGGGCATGTCCTCCCTGGGAAGAGGACGTGGCGGCTCATCCAGAGCACCCGGAGAAGGAGCACGGGGGACCCTGGCGATCTCTGGGCTTTGGCACAGGATCTGTGTGGGGAAACGCTTCCCGTGGCTGGAGGGACACTCCGTGCCTCTCTGCTGAGCTTCTCCCTCTTCCTGAGCACCTTCCCGATCGCCGGCGCGGGCAGTGTGGCCTTGCAGCCGCGCATCGGTGTTCCCGCTGCGAGACCCTGGGACAACCCAGCCTCTTTGGGCGCACCGCGTCCCAGCTTTTAAGAAAGCACTGGAGAAATTGCTCGTGTTATTCCAGTCGGTGCTCTAAGCAGAGATGTCGGGGCTGTTGGGAGCCGTGCTTGTCTTCGGGGCTGTGGTTTGCTCCGCACGGGTGCCGAGGCTGCCGTGAGTGTGCCGGGCGCCTGGGCAGACCGGGGGATGTTGAGTCCGTGCGAGATGGAGCTGAGCTGTGCAGAAATAAAATCAGGAAGGTTGCTTGAAAGTGCCGAGACCGGCTCTGGTGGTGGCTGCGAGATGGAGCCGGCCCCGGGTCATGCTTGTCTCTGATTTGGATGCAAAAAAAATGCACTTCAGACCAGGAGTTTGAAAATGCCCAAGGATAGTTCTCCCCCCCCCGCTGCCTTTTTTCTTCTCCCTCCTCGTGAGCAGCATAATTTCTGGATGGAAACCAGGCCTCTTCCTGCATAGAAATGGGATTTGCAGTGGAAAGCATCAATGTGCGGCAGGGAGCGCATTAAACAGAACGCTTTCTGGATGAATTTTTGCAGAAACATGACGGAGTCTGGGAAAACTTGCGCCGTCGGAGTTCCTCCCTCCTGTTTAATAGGCACCGTGACTTTTCTTCTTTCCCTCTGGATTATTTAAAGGCCGGAAGAGACTTCTAGCTACCTCCAGTCTGACTCCACGCAAACTCAGCTGGAAAACTTCGCTCAGGGTCTGAGATGGGAGCCTGTGTCCCAGCGCCGCGTCCCTCGCGCCAATGGCCCTGCCATCGCTCCTCGTCCTGGTCCGGTTTGTCCCTCGCCTGTTGCAGGTCATTTTCTTCCTCCCTGTCTCTGCCTTCACCCTTGGCAGCCTCCTCTGAAGGGCTGGGGCGGGGGAAGCTCCTGCAGCTTGATTTTTATTTTTATTTAAGAGCTTCCCCCATACGCACACTGTTGCTGGGAGCCTTCCTCCGCCCCAGCGCTGCCTTTGCCGTTCCCAGGGCTGCTGGGTGCCGCGGAGCGGCGGACACCTTTCTGCCTGGAAAGTCAGGATGCTTCCCCCTGGCCCTCCTCTTCCTCGGCTCGCATGAGGCAAGGTCCTTCCCGGCTCTGTCTGAGAGGAAGAGCCCTCCTCATCCTCGAGTGTCCCAGGCTCCGGTAGGTGGGTGCCTCGATGGGGACACCCACGAGCGTGGGACCGCGTTCAGGCTGAGCGTGCAGAAGGGGTGGAGATGATTTTGCACGTGTGGGGCGCGGTGTGTGTCCCGCGTGGGCTCGGGGCTCTGCCGCTGGCGGGATGCTGCAGCGGAAAGGCTGGGCGAGAGCTGCACCGCGGGTGCGTATCCCTGCCGCGTGCGTTGCTGATGGGGTGAAAAATAGTGTGAGCTGGGCACATGGGCAGAGACTTAAACCCGAGTCGGAATTTACCGGGAGATGCCGGAGGAGCCTTTNGGAAAGGCTGGGCGAGAGCCGCGCCGCGGGTGCGTATCCCTGCCGCGTGCGTTGCTGATGGGGTGAAAAATAGTGTGAGCTGGGCACATGGGCAGAGACTTAAACCCGAGTCGGAATTTACCGGGAGATGCCGGAGGAGCCTTTGCAAAATGCTGGGGCAGTGCCGGCCGTGTCCCGGCAGCCGGCGGGGACGGATCCTGGGCTGCGGAGCGATGTCGCAGAGCCTGGCCGGGGCTGTGGGTGGGATGGCTGCAGGCCGGGCAGTGGCGTGTGAGCGTGCACGCGTGCCTGTGCGTGTGCGCCAGCGTGCACCGCGGTCCACGCCGCTGTGCTGCTCCCTGCGATCGCCGCCTTTGGGCTCAGCTCTGTTTCGGCTGCAAATGCACCCCATGCCCCACAGTAGTGATGGGAGGGGATTTTAATTATTTTAATAGGATCTTTTGGTGGGTGGGAGGTGTTTGTGCTGAAAATCCCTCATATCTTAAAAACTCCGTCCCATGTGGAAGTGCAGAGCGGCTCTTGACAGCCGGTCGTGCGTGTTGGGAAACCGCGCGTTCTTCCTCCTTTTTTTTTTTTCCCTGGGGGTTTGGAGTATTTTTTTCGTTCCTTATGAATTTTCTCCCCACCCTATTCATTATCATTTTTGTTAATTAGATTGTGGTGGGGAATGGTCTCTATTCAAAAGAAAAACCTCTGAGATACATTTTTACAAGTGCGTGTGCGTTTCGGGGCAGGGAGGGGGGAGAGCGAAGATGCTTGGAAGAAATAATTTTTAAACTAATTTCTTCATAAAGCTCTTTAAAAAGAAAAACCCAGGTCCCCTTCCCCCACCACGGCCACCTCCCCTCGGCCCCCCCTAATTAAACGATTTGAATTTTCACGTTAACTGCTTGGTGCTTCCTCGGCGCCTCAGATGATTAGAAAGGGATATTCATTTATGCCTTTTAA
Organism: Steatornis caripensis; assembly: GCA_013398225.1. Taxonomy (NCBI): domain Eukaryota; kingdom Metazoa; phylum Chordata; class Aves; order Caprimulgiformes; family Steatornithidae; genus Steatornis; species Steatornis caripensis. The sequence continues at coordinate 276,873 of VZSC01004244.1, forward strand.
ACGCCGCCCCGATTAAAATCAGAGAGATTTTTTCCTTCATCAAAATCTAACATCCTTGAAAAATTAATTTGATGCCTCTTGTTATCAATTAATTGAATCTCGTTGGGAGAGAGGCTTGTACGGCGGGTGGTTGGAGCTGGCCCTTCTGTTCTTAGTTGCTTTCCCCCTCTCTTCTCCCTTCTGCTGCTTCCAAACACTGTGACATTATAAAACTCTGCCTTTTTTTATATTATTTTTACTCATCTCATAAAATAAAAAAATGAATAAAACTTGTTCTCTCTTCCCACCCTCCTCCCCCATTCCCTTGAGTTCCTCTTGTATGAAAGACCCTTTTTTCTCCTCCTTTCTCTCATCCCTCTTTCCGATAACTTCCGAGGGAGGGGGAGAGAAAGAAACTTGGGGCTTTAGCAATTTCTTGGTGTAGCAAAGCGGCCAGGGTCCGTCTTTCTTCCTTTCTTTAATGAGGGATATTGGATATTTCATTTGAATCTCCCTCTTTTCAATTAAAAGTGCACAGCTCCTTCTCTTAAAGCCGCTCCATTCCCCTCCTCTGTGTCGGCAGCCGGAGAAGCGATTTTCCTTTCTTTAATATTTCAACTCTTCCCCCGAGACACGCTGCCTGCGTTTTTTTTAATAGACTTTTTCTCCCTCTATTAAACTTTTCCAATCTTCCTCCCTTTATTTTTTCCTTCCCACCTCTTAAAAAAAAAAAAAGAGAGAAAAAGTTATAAAATTTAAGGAACTGGGTCATTCAGGAAGTTATTGAAATAACTTGAAAAATAGGCATTCGCTTCATTTTTACTCTCCTTGGAGTGAATCTACGTGGTTACTTTTAGATCTGGACTCTTCCGTGGTGCATCCGTCACTTATGTCCCGTTGAGAATTTGGGGCTGGGGGTCGTGAATTTGGGGCTGGAGGTTTTAGGGGGGGGTCGGCGATAATACGAGCGAGTGCCGAGGGCGTCCCCGCTCGGGGATGGGGAGGGCATTTTGTTTTCTCCGCAGAAGGAATCTGCGCCGGACCCTCGTCGATGGGATAGAGGTGCGGGACAGGGGACGTAGGTGGGGGTGTTCTCTCCATGGGCTCCCCACGGACGGTGAGGGGATGCGTCCCCCTGGTCCGGTGTCCTGGCCAAAGGGTGGTTTGATGCCGGGGCCGGCGGCACGTCTGTGCCTCCCCGTGCCACGCGCTGTCCCATCCGTCCCATCGCGGCAAGGGGTTTTTGTGCCGAGCTGGATTTGGGGTCCTAGAGGTGAGAGACGCCCTTGCCTGTTTCCAGCCCTGCCTGTCCTTACTTTGGTGTCTCTTCTCCTCTGTAGGTTGCTGAGGATTTTGGGGTGCTCCGTGGGGCGCTGGGGAGGGGGGAGACCCTGCTGCTGTGGGTGCGCGGGGCTGTGTCTGCGCTTGCGGGGTGTTTCTCCTTTGAATTCCCATTTGGGACACGTTGGGCAGAAGGAAAGCAAGTTTTGGGGGGAATGAGAAAAGGGGGGGGTCTGCTTTAACCTCCCTCCCTGCTGCCAGGGCCGGATCCTGGCACCGCGGCGGCAGGCGTAGCTCCACGGGGGCCCCCGCAGAGCTCGGGCTTTGCTCCCCGGCCTCGCTCGCTGCAGCATGTGTCTGTTGGGGTGCGGGTGCTGCGCCTGCACCCCGACCCACGGGGATGCTCGGGCACGGCAGCGGTGAACCATGCTGGGTGCAGACCACCGGCACCCACCCATCCGGCACCCACCGAGGGCGCTGCCCTGCTCAGGGTCCCCCGGGCCCACGCGTGCGGCTCTGGAGCAGCGAGGCAGGAGCCCCCATGCACCACGTCACTATTTAATTAGACGTCCCTGATTAACAAAACTCGGCGTTAGGCTTCCTCCTGCCCTCATCTTTCCTGGCTCCGAATCAATGGCTTTGATATGCTAATTAGGGAGTAATTTAATTTCAAAAGGCCGCAATTAACAAGGGTGTTGTGGACATGCTGTAGTTAAGCGGCGTAATCTAATTTGCATTAGTAACAAGCAGGGACTAATTAGAAGCTTAATTAGACACTTAGACGGCTCTTGTGTTTACTTTCTTAATGAGATGGAGTGGGGCTCTTTTTTTTTCTTTTTTTTTTTTTAATCTTTTCAAGAGCGCAGCGAGGGAAGCGCAGGATGGAGCAGCAGCCCTGGTGCCCAGCACGCGTCTGGCCGGCCCCGCATCCACACCGGAAGGGATTTTGTTTTCCTTGAAGCTTGGCAGGGAACGGGAGATGTGCCAGCCAGCCAGCGGGAGTCTCCGGGGATGCCCTGCGTCCCCGTGCGGGTTGGCTCGCTGCGGTGGGTGCTGGGTGGAGGATCTCCCGTGGGGTTGGCTACGGTCAGGGTGTCCTCGCTGCTGCGTGGGTGCGAGCTCCGGAGAGCCAAGGATGCTCAGAGGGAGACGTGTTTGGGAGAGGCAGGTGGGCTCGCCAGGATCCGAGCGGCAGTAGTGCCATGTCCTGCTGACCGGTACGGCGTGGTCCTGGGGGCTTCCCCCTTTGGTGGTGCGCACGCTTCCGGGTGATCTCCAGGCTCCTTGAGATGAGCCACCTTTTCGGGGAGAAAAACCTCACTGCGATCGTTCTTGCTTGATTTCTGCGTAGCAGCCAACGCTCTCCGCTGCCTGGTGGTCACCGAGGCGTGGCCGGGGCAGCGGTGGCATCGCAGCGGGTAAAGGTCTGCCCGCCGGTGAGGGCGAGCGCCCGGAGGTTGGTTGTTCCCAAAGAAGTTGCTGGGAGCGAGATGAAAGTGGGAGATGAAAGTGCCCAGAGGTGAGATCCCATTAAAGCGGTGCCCGGGCTTAGCCAGTCCTTGGTTCCTTAAATCTCTTCTAATTTACAGTAATGCTCTAGATTCATTTCAGCTCCCCTAGACTTTTATTTTAATCCCCTTTCCACATTTCCATGTGTGTTTATGTGTTAATTAAAGGGTAAAAAGCCACTCTCTGAGCAATCCCGGCTGCTGCTTCTCTTCAAGCCAAAGCCTTTTAAGATTAGCAAGCTGCTTCCTAAAGCCTCGGTGCCAGATCCGGACAGGCAGGTTGCTCAACTTTCCGTAGCTCGGAGCAGATCCGGTGCCTGGGATCGAGCTTCCCTGAGTCCTCATCTCCTCCCAGCCCGTGCAGAGGAGCATCCCACGGGACTTCCGACAGCTTTTGGGGGGGATTTGCTCCTGCATCTTCTGCCGGTACCTGCAAAAGAAGCTGCTGGCACGCCTGGCTCCTGCTGCCGGAGGGAGAGCCCTCGCCGTGCTGCGAGGCAGCTCCTTGCCCCCCGCCAGGTCTTGGTGAGGCCGGAGCTAGGAGAAAGGATCTGGAAAACCGCTTTGGGGCCAGGGTGTGGTGGGAAGGGTAGAAAAAGCCTCCGGAGCATTGCGGTAGCGGGCTGCTCGCAAACGCGTGGTGTCACTTGCCTCTTCTGCATCATCCCTCGCAAAACACGGTTCAGCGCCAGGGACTCGCTCGGCTCCTGGAGATGTGGGGGGAGCGTTTTCCTGCTGGTGTTTCCCACTGTTCATCCTCATCCTTCCCGAGTGGTGATTTTGAGCTGGGGGTGCTCTTTGGTTCTGGGGAGACTGAGGCCGAGGGGCACCCGCGGCCGTCGGTGTGGGGATGGGCACAAGGGCAGGGGGCCAGGGACCCGCTGGCAGCAGGGAGGAGGCGCCCGTGATGCTGGGTCCGTACCCAGCCCCGGTCCTGTCGGCAGCCCAAAGTTACGGAGCCCGTGAAGAGGGCGATATTGAGGATATCCTAAAAATAGGAGAATCAGCTAAGAGAGGTGTTCAGGCAGTTGCTTCTTAGGAGCTCATGGTCTTGGCTCTACCTGTTCCTGTGGGTCCCGGGGCTGAGAAGCGCTATTCAATCTTCACGTCCGTGGAGCTGAATTTGAGTGGATTCGAGCGGCATTGCTTTGGATAGATCTGGACGTCCCAAAATCCGTTGGGAACTTTTGGGGGAAAGATTGCTCCGTGAATGCTTCATCTCCTATTCCTGCCCCTAAAGACACCCCGTCCTTTAGTGCAAATGTTTGCTTCGAGTCCGCCAGCTCCCTCGGCTCTGTGTTCGTCCTCCCCTTTCTGCTAGGGTTCAGAAAGGCTCCGTGGCGATGCCAGACTGCACGGCACACACGTGGCGCTCCCGCGAGATGCTGGGGAGCGTGGCACACGCGTGTCGGGCACACACGCTCGCGGCGGGAGCTGTGTCCAACAGCTGGGCCAGCTGATCCGCACCCTCCCTTCGCAGGGAAGCTCTGGGCATCCATCAGTCTCTTAATTGTGCTAATTAGAGAGTGTGGAGGTGTTAATTGGAAAACTCTGGTATCGTGCCTGTTTGTTGGGGGGGGGATGTCAATAAAAACGAATTGATGACTTGGCATGGCGCGTGCACTTTACAGGTTAGCGGCAAGTCAGGGGATGTCAAGGCAATGTTACAGCTTAGATGAAGCAATTGTTAATTAAAAAGCAACGGTAATTAATATATTCTCTTTGCCATATGGTACTGCTAAAGGCAGGGGGATTCTTTACTCCATTTGTAATTCTCTGTTTCCTTCTCTTTGTCCTGCGAAAGGTGCGCATTTAAGTAAAAGGGGGGGGCAAAAAAAAGGCAGAGTGCTTATTCAGTGAAGTGATTTTGAGTCTGAGATGGTAATTAGCGATCCATTTGCGCAGCTTCTGTTGCTCCTTGCTGTTAGAGGGGTCTCCTCCCCTCCCCTTTTGAGTAAAACCATCCTTTTCTGCTTTATCTGGGTGTTGTATCTTCTGCGATGACTGTCTGGACAGGGCCCCTGCCTCTACGCTTGGGGGAAGGTCTGATCCTGATTAGACCCTCTGGATACCGGTGTATGGAGAATCTCTGAAATATGGGGAGTGTTTGAACTGAAATAGATGAAAAGCCGGAGCTGGGATGCTGCAGAGCCCTCCGGTCTGCGCGCAGGCACGCACGTGTGCTTCGGCACTCGGCGGCCGGTTTCGCTCTTCCCAACGCAGCTTCAACCGTCCCGGATCAGTCCTGGCTGGAAAAGCGCTCGTTCCTAATTTAAATCGACTTTATAACGTTGCAGACACTGGCTTCATTTTTTTTTTCCTTTAAGGTTTTGTAAAACTTTTATATGAATGGAAATATTTTCATTATTGTTATTACTTTCTTTTATGACTTCCCTTGCAGTGTTGGGAACCCAGACACACCAGCATCCCGGTAGAGTTTGTGAACGGGAAGTTGGAGTTTTACTACACTTGGAGAGGGACCCCAACTGGCCTGGTGTTCCGGGCTGGGGGAATCACCCGGCTGGACCCCAGCGCTGGTTCATCTGCTCCAGCATCCCGCCTCTGGCAGGGGCTGGGGACGCCAGAGCAAGCCCATGGTTACAGCTCCACCAGAAGAGATTTCCTCCTAATTCCCAATAGTTAAGCTTCAATTTATGCCCCGAAGCCAGGAAAGTTTTATATCCTTTCCAAAAAAACTTTTTTTTTTTGCCTTTTTTAATACTTCCTGTTGTAACTCTGGATATTCTTGTTCTCCGTATAAAAGTCAAATCCCTTTTTGAATCCTGCCGAATTTCTGGCCGCGGTGATGCCTTGTGACTGCCGGACACGGGCAGAGCGCGGCTTTCCCCGTGGGGCTGCTCTCCTGGTCGAAACGTGGAGCGGGTGGAGGATTTCAGTGGGAAAATGGGAAAAGGAACAGCAATAACTTAATATTTCTGCAGGCTCTTGTTTGATGTTGCAGGGGGGAAGGAGGAAATACAGATTTTTGAGGGCAAAAGGTGGGCTTTTTTCACCTTTTTTTGCTCCTAACGCAGCATCCGTAGGCGAGCATCCTTTCCTGATCCCTTCTTGGGAAGCTGCTCCGGCCGTGCCGTGCTCTCGCTCCCGCGTTTCGAACAAAACCAAAGCCCAGCGATCCCGTTAACCTTGAACTCCCCGCAGCCACCGGCGTGTCACCCCACGCGCGGGTTTGGNGTAGATTTTTGAGGGCAAAAGGTGGGCTTTTTTCACCTTTTTTTGCTCCTAACGCAGCATCC
>VZSC01004245.1:0-15872 GCA_013398225.1 Steatornis caripensis
ATCAATGGCTGGTGGCTAAAAAGGTGAAAGAAAGGCTGAGTGGGTCTAATGGGGTGGGTCGTTGCTACAGGAGGCAGTACGCGGCTATGTAAAAAAGCTGGATGTGACATGACTGTATCATCTCCCACTTTCTTCTCTGGGCTGTTTTGCCCTTTCCAGTCAGGTCTAGTGTATCCTACTCAATAGTCCTGTTGATTTTTTTTTTTTAAATATTTTCTGTGTGTGATAACTTGCACAGTAGGGCATGACGGAGCCTGAAGAGCGGTCTGCGCGACCTGAGTAGGGCATCGCACGCAGCCCTACCTGTGAATGGAGAGTGTGTGCAGTGGGCTGAGTGGTGATGGAAAGCGGTGGGGCAGGAGGAGAAGGGAGGGATTCTAGGGAAATGGAAGTCTGGGGAAAGGAAATCGAAGAAAGATGTGTGTGTCAGCTGAACTGCTGAAGCCAAACCAAGCGCTAAGCTGGGCAATGGGCCAGTGCATGACTTATCCATGTCTCTGTATCAGTACTAGAGTATTTTTACAGAGAAAAGACCAAACTGTCAGGTGAAACTTCATATTGTTGGAGCAGAAGTTAGGCAAAGCCCCATAATGCTCGAGAGCTCTGCTAATTGCTCTTCCAGCAGCAATTTCCTCTGCTGTGCCAGGATTATTCAGGTATCTTCTGGCCTGACAGCTCAGTAATGAGTAGAAGAGCTTTCAGTGGTGAAGAAAGACTTTGAGCGCCTTTCCTGTCCCCAGGAAAGATGGACCTGTCTCAGAAGGGAGACAGGGTGGGAGCTGCTCATGCTGTGTGGTCACTCCCTGACTGCGGGACAGGTTACCCAGCACTCATCATTGCAACTTGATTCCCCACATCAAAGAAATAATGAACTTTCCTCTTTTGATCTATGTAGACTTGTCCTTCCTAAGTGCACCCCGAGTGTGGGCTTCTTTGATGTTTCTGCCGGGGACTGCAGAATTTACCTAATATCTGGTGGGTGCAAACTGAAGCCTGTCCAGCTGTGCTAGGACTGCTACAGCTGCAGACTGGCCAAAGACACCAAACTGCAGTGTTGGAGATGACATGACACCTTGTCCCACCGCCGGTGCCCACACAGCCCCTGGCAGCTCATGGCTCCCTGGTCCTGGTTCTGCATCCATACTGCCATGTTTCTGGTTCTCCTTGCTGCCCTGAGACCAGCTCCTGCTTAGAGAGGTTCCTGGAGAGGATTTCGCAGTCAGCCAAGTAGGAAAGAGCTGTGCTGAGAAAGGAGTCCTTTCTAAGGTGAGTAGAGCAGCAGGATGGCAAGCCAGTCTTAAATGCAGGTCATCCCTCTAAAGGCCACGTTGTTCTTTCTTTCTCTCCCTCTGTTTCCTACTCCCTCCACGCTGTGTCTTTTGTCCCTCCTCAGTTCTCACCAAATTTCTGTGCAGTAGTTGAAATTTCTGTTGTGTCATCCAAAATTTTGCTCCTTACATAAATACATGCCCGTATTCAGCACCAGAGGACCCATTTCATACCAAACCCGGCACCAGTGTGCAGTGGACTATCTTGCTTTCCATCCTGTGTGGAAGTGCGTGTTCAGGGGCTGAGACACGCAGGGATTTCTGCAAAATCTCCCTCTTCCCCACAACAGCTCTTACTCGTTTCCTTGCAGCTTCTCTAGCATGCCGGCAGGGCAAGAAACCGGTTACCTGACGTGAGCGTGGCAGGCAGGCTGCAGCAGTTTTTCCATTTGATTTTTCTGAGAAGCTCTCTGTTTTGGGGAGATCAGCATTGCTTCATTAATTGCTCTTCTGCTCCTGCCAGGAGGAGTGGGGAACTGTTGTATTTGCACATTAGCAAAAGCTGATGAAAAATGGCTGTGTGTGCTTTCCATTCAGCTTTCTCTTTGATTCTTCTTGAGGATTTGTTGAGCCTTCTTCCGTGGAATAGAGTTTTTTTTTCAAGGAAAATTTTGCCATTGCTAAATGAGCCATTCCATGAAATAGAAAGAGGAGAAAACTGTTGCTAGGCTGTGATCTTCTCCTGCCCCTCTAGGCAGGAAGAGACTGAGATGTGACTATACAGGCGAGGGGGATGCATTCTCGAAGCCCGTTTTGCAGTGCTGACCATGCTGGAGAAGGGAACAGCCGTTTGTGTGTGCCTCTTTTTGGAAGGGGCCGATTCTACTCAGCTCTTCTTTACAAGGCCTGAGCCGGGAGAACCCCTTACTCCCTCTTGTTACACGCGTGTAAGAGCAGAATCTGACATCAAAATTAGCACTTAAAATCCATTATTTAAAGATGTATGCCCTTCCATGCTCCTGTGTGCTACTAGAGCACTTCAGTAAGGTCATACGTGTTACGCTGTATTTATCTGCAGTGTATTATTTGGACTCAAAGGGTGAGATTCACCTCACCTGATGTAGATGTGTTTATCTTCATTTGGACTAATGTAGCTTCTAGTACAGTCAATAGAAGGAAACTGGTACTTTACAAGTGTCGTCCATTGTCCAAAAATACACGTATAAGACAGGTGAGATGAAATGAACCCTAAAAGCCCCCGTTTCTCCCTGCTGATCACAAAGGATGTTTTGGGTGCCAGGCCTTCATGGGTTAAGTCTGCAGTAAGGTGAGTACCGTCCCCTACCTAAGTCTTCTGCAGACCTCCTGGAAAGAAAGGGCCCTGATGAATGTGGGAAGCGGTAAGTTCAAGATGTGATAACTTTTCCTGTGTGTGCTTTCATAGTTAGCTTTTCACGTAACGGGCAACTTCAAGATCCATTTTACTACAGAGATCAGTAGTGACATATACAGAGTGGGAATCACTAACCCTGGAAACAGCGATTTAGAGTAAGACTTGGAGCACCGGTAGGATGGGAGAAAGTCTGATGTGGTGTTGTTGGCAGAAGGTACGGAGCAGATGATTGTGTATCTTGAACTGCCTCTCAGGAAGGTGATGCTGCCCTAATATCTGGTACTGGGCGCAACTGTGTCATGAGCTTGAGAAGCATGTGAAGAGCTGGAGTAGCCTCAGAGGACCATGAGAAAGCTCAGGGCCTGTTTCGTACCCATTTAATTGAGAGAGTCTGGAAGATCACAGACCTGGTAGTGAAAACTCAATCACCATCTGTAAGTGCTTGTACAGGGAGCAAGGGCTTGCCAAATTGCCCTTCATCCTAGCAGAAGGGAAGGCCAGCGGTGGGTGGAGTATGGAGCTAAAAAATTGGCAGAGGAAAGAAGCAGGGGTTTCGGAGGGAGCTGGCCCCTGGTACAGCACATCATGGGCGATGCCGGCTTCTGCTTCGCTGCCAATTTCATAATCAGGATGGGGTGTTTTTCTGACAGAGCTGCCATAGTTCAGAGAGGGATTAATTCAGGGAAGTTTGTGCTGTGCAGTAGGTCAATATAGCTGATCGCGACAGACTCCATGGGGAAAACAGACTGTTTCCATAAATCAGGGCTGTGGTTTTGTCCAAATGGTTTGGAAGCAGGCTTTTGTTTACTAATCTGTAAAGTCTTTAAGCAGAAATTTAAATTTTCTTTCTGGAAGCACTTTAAAATCGATTCTCACAGTCAACCCAGCTTCAGGAAATCCAGGACAATGCCAGTTAATTAATTAAGGCTATTAATGAGTAAACTGGTGCTTCCTTTCACTGTGGGCGAGCAGTTGGCATTTTAGCAAACTTTGACTAATAATAATAGTAATACTTCTTGGGGCTGTCATACTGTCCTCCCCCACCTCCGCCCTTTCCCAATTATAATTCTCTTCTTTTGATCTTGAAAATGTTTTTTATTTTTTTTTATCTAAAATATGCTGCTTTGAGATGACATTTTATGAAATGTTCGTTTTAATTATACAGGGATGGTTATCACTGCAGGGATGTCGGCACTGGCTTTCAACGCAAAATCCTTCTTTTCTGCTGATTATATCTAGGAAAGTTAGAAAGTCTGAGCCTTAGGCACCTGAAAATTGTAATGCATCATTGTTCACTACTGCAAACGGCAGGGAACAGAAGCTAAAGCAGAAGTAGGAAGGCAATGGTGGCGGGACCTAAATCAGCAGTCTGTGAGGCCAGCGGGGAGGCTGGTGTGCGGGTGTGTGCCGCTCCTGGCCCCGAGCGGGGACCAGGGCTGTGGCTGTGCCCTGTGCGTGTATGGAGGGGCCGGGGTGGTGGTAGTGCCCACCCAGGGAGGCCAGCACTACGTGTCCTCCCTCCTTTGTTGTGATTGAGAAGGGGAGTAACGAAAGTTTTCTAGCTTGAGGAGCAACATGGACACCAGCCAGTGGACTGACTACCAGAGCCCATGGCTGTTGATGGCCCGGGGCTCGTCGGCTGGCCAAGCCTTCAGCCTGGGGCCTGCCTGCCAAAGCCTCAGGGCGTAGGACTGGGTCCCTGCATGGCTGTGCTGCGTGTGCCTGCTGCCTCGGACTTGTGTGAGGATGTCAGGGCTCCATCTTCTGCTTGGTGCTGGCACTAACTGCACCGATACGCCCCGGCAGAGCTTTGCCTTGCTGGCAGGAGGTTAATACGGGCCAGGAGCCGAGGGCTGATGCCGGCCGACGGAGTTACTCTCTCAGGTCTAGCAGTAGAGGTTCCCCGCTCAAAAGATCCATGTGTCAGTGGCATTTACTTTGGGCCAGGCTGCTCGCTCCTGCATATCTAATGCTTCTTGAGGCCTTTATCTGTCTCGGTGGGACTGCCTGAACAGTAAAGCGCTCCTTGGTACAGGTAGGGTGGTGCAGTCTAGGGACACAGTAATAACACTCGTGAGCTTCAGTGCTTTCATGAGGAGATATGAAAAACCTGCTACAAAAGAGGCTGGAGCTGTCATGTACGCTGCCTGCAGGCAGACGCGTGGTGAGACCTGCCCCGGGGCACGGGCAGGCAGCTGTGGCTTTCACCCTTCTCGCTGGATGCAGAACACGAACTGCGGTCACTCCTCGGCACGACTACAACAGCGCTTTTGCAGCTTTGAGATATTCCCTGTGTCTTCCCATGGACTTTCTCCATGTCGTTCCCCGGGTTTAAATTTAGCCCAGGGTACCTACATTACCATTTCTGCTTTCATGCCTACCTATATGGTCCATCTAACGAATCCTGCGGCCATAAGGTGTTNTTGATGGCCCGGGGCTCGTCGGCTGGCCAAGCCTTCAGCCTGGGGCCTGCCTGCCAAAGCCTCAGGGCGTAGGACTGGGTCCCTGCATGGCTGTGCTGCGTGTGCCTGCTGCCTCGGACTTGTGTGAGGATGTCAGGGCTCCATCTTCTGCTTGGTGCTGGCACTAACTGCACCGATACGCCCCGGCAGAGCTTTGCCTTGCTGGCAGGAGGTTAATACGGGCCAGGAGCCGAGGGCTGATGCCGGCCGACGGAGTTACTCTCTCAGGTCTAGCAGTAGAGGTTCCCCGCTCAAAAGATCCATGTGTCAGTGGCATTTACTTTGGGCCAGGCTGCTCGCTCCTGCATATCTAATGCTTCTTGAGGCCTTTATCTGTCTCGGTGGGACTGCCTGAACAGTAAAGCGCTCCTTGGTACAGGTAGGGTGGTGCAGTCTAGGGACACAGTAATAACACTCGTGAGCTTCAGTGCTTTCATGAGGAGATATGAAAAACCTGCTACAAAAGAGGCTGGAGCTGTCATGTACGCTGCCTGCAGGCAGACGCGTGGTGAGACCTGCCCCGGGGCACGGGCAGGCAGCTGTGGCTTTCACCCTTCTCGCTGGATGCAGAACACGAACTGCGGTCACTCCTCGGCACGACTACAACAGCGCTTTTGCAGCTTTGAGATATTCCCTGTGTCTTCCCATGGACTTTCTCCATGTCGTTCCCCGGGTTTAAATTTAGCCCAGGGTACCTACATTACCATTTCTGCTTTCATGCCTACCTATATGGTCCATCTAACGAATCCTGCGGCCATAAGGTGTTCTCGTTACTTGTATTTGCAATATGGTCTCGCGGTGAACTAAGGTTTGAACTTTATGCTGAACAAACATGTGACTAATGACAGGTCCTTCCCCAAGGGCCTTGCATTAAATAGCTTCCTCTTCAGATTATTTAATCTTCTGGTTTGCCACTTAGGCAAAGATAGAGCCGAGTAAATCGTGGATATTTTGGATCAGTAGTAAAACTGGAAAAACTGGCTAGGTGGAATGAACAGTTGTAGTTCAGTGGCCAATAAGAAATACTCTACTCTGAAAAAAGTACTTGGTTTAGTTCTGGGTTCTTTAATTTTCAAAACTGTCCCATCTTCTAAAAACCAACTCAATACTGAATTTCAAAAGGACATATTAAAACTTAATGGTGTTGACAGCTTTTTTTCCTTTTTGGGGCTAAAGGAAAGGGAATGGAGTGACAGACACAACTCATGACGAGTCGCTTCGGTTCTTTCATTTCTGCTTCTCAAAAAATTTCGTATTCAGAAAAATTAATAGGCATCCATTGAAATAATAACATATTATTGAGGCCTGTCTGTGTAATGTCACCCAGCTGTTTTACCACCATGGAAAAGAAATAATGAAATGCATTCCTAAATGCAAAAAGTGAATGTGAGAGCTAGGTATAGGCCACTGCTGTTGCATCAGGCAACACAGGCAAACTTGCTATTAACTGAGCTAAAACTGCACTAAATAAAGTGATCATTAGAAGATTAGCTGAGACTTTTTTTATGATTAATGAAAATTAGTTCCAAGTATTAAAAGACTCCAAACATCTTTAAAAAATGAAGCATTGGAGAAGAAAGCTCAGAAGTGAAAAGATCAACTTTAAACCCTTTCTATCTTAACACAAAAGCACACTTTAAAGAAAAAACCCCCCAAACCTCAATTTCCTATGCGATAGGATGTTTTGCCTAAGTTGCTATATTCAAAGAGTGGGAGGGAGGCAGGTGGTGAGGAAGCTGCATGTGGACCTGAAAGAAATGGATGTGGTGAAGCAGGAGGCGAGTTGCTCGCAGGGCTCTGCAGGCTGGCGGCTGTCCTTGGGCAGAGCGCGGTGCCGTGGCACGCAGCCAGGCCGGCTCCCAGCCAGCCATCCCCTGCCCCGGTGGCACTCGGTGCCTTGCTCTTAGCACCGCTGCACCGAACGGAGGTCGCAGAAGAAACGGGTTTGCAAAAAGGTCCGGTATGGCAGAGCATAGCTCCCTGGGTCTGAGCGTGAAGGGCAGTGAGGGAGGATGCCTCTGGCCTGAGGAGGGGATTGTAGGATCCTTTTATGCTTTCAGGGCAGCATAAGGGGCTTGTGTGGGAAGAAGAGCTGCTGCGGTTCAGAACCTCATCCCGAAGCCCNAGCATAGCTTCCTGGGTCTGAGCGTGAAGGGCAGTGAGGGAGGATGCCTCTGGCCTGAGGAGGGGATTGTAGGATCCTTTTATGCTTTCAGGGCAGCATAAGGGGCTTGTGTGGGAAGAAGAGCTGCTGCGGTTCAGAACCTCATCCCGAAGCCCGCTGGAGTCGGTGGGGGTCTGCAGGAGAAGAGCGTAGCTGCCCAACAGCCCCTTCCGCATGCAGCATGCCCTTTCCTGCAGCTCCGCAGCTCATACGCTTCTGGCTTGTTATAAAATTGAAAAGAACTATTAGCTAACTACCTGGAAAACTAATTAACCTATTGTAGCACAAATCCTGGCTTTGCTGTTAATCTCGTTCGAGGAGTCCTTCTGTACTGGTTTGTCCCGAAGCTTAACGCAGGGAGCAGCATGAGCTGGAAGTGTTCAGCACCTTTGAAAAAGAGATGGCATGCAGGCAGCCTGCATTAAACGATGCTGGAAAATAATCCCCTGGCACATTAGCTCATGGGCGTGTATGTTGGCGAGCTCAAGTCGGCGATTCACGCTGAGCATCCGAGGTCACAACAAACCCCAAGTTCTGTAACGTAATGCTGGCTTTTTTAAATCCATATTTATTTCCTGCTTTCAGGCACTTTCATAGGTATTGATCTGATCAATGTGAGTAACTTTTTTTGACAAACAGGCTTCTTAAAATGCCTTAAAAGCTTCATTATTAGGGTAATGGAACCAAAGTTAAAAACAAATCAAACAATGCACGTGTAAAAGGTTTCCCCCAGACAGCTTGAAAATAAATTGAAAACAAATTCAATTAAAATAACAATCAACCTTTTTGTTCCTTCAGTGGTATGATTTCTCTGAGGCAGGTATGCAATGATAAGAGATTTCTTTGAAATGCTCGGGATAGCACACCCGTAGGCAGAGCTATGATAGATCAAAGCGGTATTTTTGCTAAAGAACAGCCTGCTACTATTAAGTTTCTACTTTAAGGTCTGAAATGTTTCTTTTTTCTTTTCTATTTTTTTATTTTCCTTTTTTTTTGTTTGTTTTGAGTCCCAGATGCTTTTGCATCTGCTACTGTTCTTTCCTTGTGCCTTTTACCTCACTAAGCTGGGCTCTAGATCTTGACCCAGAGGAAATGTCTTATTGAAATTTCTTTTTACATGTGGCGTTGTTCTCTCCCTGATGTATATAACTGGTAGTTTTCTAGTTCTCTGTCTACTCCGATACCTTTATGCCTGAAATTTCTTTCTTTATGCCTGAAATTTCTTTCTTTATGCCTGAAATTTCTTTATGCTGTTGATCTTTTACACCCCAGCTGTAATGGAAACAGGGCCGTGCTTGGGGAAGCGGCGGGGTCAGAGGCTGGTCTGCACAACGAGGGCTGGTCCTGCCTGGCCGAGGAGCGCTGTGCCAGCAGCGCTGGGGCACCGAAACAAGCTGCCAACTCCCTTCATGGTCCCCTTGGGGATGTTTTGCTGTTACAAGTGGAATTACAAATAGGTTGAGGATTTGCTTCTCCATTATTTGGCATCGTGCTGGCGGCCCCACATCTGTAGCATTGTGTGCAAAGGTAAAAGTAATGAAGGCAGCTACTGATGAGCTGCTGTTTGCAAATGATTGAGCTGTATTGGCTCATAGTGGTAAGGACATCCAGTTACTGAGTGTTTTGTGTATGCTACAAAGCATCTTGGCCTTGCAGCCACTCTGAAAAAGACACATTTTCTGTTTTAACCAAGATCTGGCACTGCAAGAATCATCCTTGTATTATCCATTGATTAGGTGCCTCTCAGGGTCGCCTGTGCAGTGTGCTCTTGTGAAATAGGAGCCTCTCAGCCGGGCTAGTGATGCTTTGGGCAAATTACAGTGCTATCTATGGAGAGTGCATGGCGTTGTTTGCAGAAGAAACTTGCTGGTTTTGTTCATGCTTTTTCTTGCAAATTTGCTTGATGGCGGCTACTCTTCTCTGCCAGAAGTACCTTTTAGTGCTGAAGAAGTTGATAGGCTTTCTGTTCTGAAGATCCCCTAAAACGAGGTATGAAAGACTCCCCGTCATCTAGTGTGTGTTGAGCGTCACGTTCCCAGGCCTGTAACTGGAATTGGTTTGGACTGGTACTCTGCATGAGGTGAGTATTCGGTTCCCCGTATTGTCCATGCAGTGGTAGGCAAGTATGGACCTATTACACCCTTTTAGCAGAAGCAAACAGAGGAGTAGAGGAATCGAGGGCCGTATCTTCATCTCGTTGTTCGTGTAGAATGACAGCGTGCTCCAAGTGTACCACGTCAGACATGGCCACAAAGGTGCTGTTTGGGACAGTCTCAGGTGTGAAGGCAGAGCTCTGGTGGCTTCATGAAAGCCAGGTAAGGAGCTGGCGTTGCAGCACTGATTCTAGCATGCACTTGTTTTCCTTCAGGAATGGTGTTTCACCTGGTCGTTCTGTGTAATGGCTGGGTTCGGAGCTACTGCTTGTGTAGTTTGAAATGACGGTGTTGCATGAGTGTGGTCGTGGTCAAAGGAAGAGTTTGTCTTGTTCTGAATGCAAAGTGTATTCCTTCTATTCCAGGCACTGTCACTTCCACAGTCACAGATTGTCCTTTGAGTCATCAGAATTGATTTTCATGCCCCACTAATTACTGCCATGTCTGTTCCTTGGAAACCATGGGCAGTAAAGGCGTGGCTCGTGGGCATTGAACTAGTACAGTTTATTCTGAGATGAGTTAATATCTTGAAGGAGAGTTGATGTTAAATAGCTGGAGAGGTCTTGCAAGGTTTCTTGCTGCTTTGGAAAATAATATGCTTATGGTTACCATTCTGCAATTTTTCTGTTTGCCTTTTTCTTCACTACACGACCCAGTCAAACTGCAAATCAGCTGGCATCGTTTGCGTTTTATACAAGCTCTGAGTTTTACTGGTTTTATTAAGGACTCCCGCAAAAAATGGTATTTTTAAGATAATTTTGGAAGATGTTTCCTTTCTGTCAGCTGTTGTCTGCAGGCCTGCCAGAATAAAAATAAGAATTCCGGGTGGTAATGGATTTAGAGCCATGATTCGATACATCGAAGAAGAGCCAGAATATGACACTGGCAGGTGTAAAAGAGGTTGATACACTCTTCTGTAAAAGCAGCCATGCCTGCAGGATGTGGCTGCGAGTACCTGGTTGCCAGAGCAAGTTTTGGTAATAAGACGATCTTGGGAATTAAACTGGTTGTACGGGGTAAGAATCCAATGGGGATATTGTATGGGTTAGGTAGGTGGTGTTAACATCTGTTTCACAGCAGCAAGGCAGAGGGAAACAAGACAATTCTTGGGTTTACTTCTCTTTCAAGCAAATATGATTTTTAGTAAAACTTCCCTTACAAGGTCTACGGAACATTGTGCTACTTTCAACAATTTCCAGGCCTTGCTTTCTGAACATGCAGAACACAGGTTTACATGAAATTGATGGGAGCTACGGGTTTTGAGCACCTGTGATTAAGAGATAAACCAAAGCAAGTCAGCTCTTAACAAGCTCTCCTCGCTGGATAACACAAATCTTTGGACAAGTTCGAAAGCTGAACCTGAATCTAAATTTCACAAATAACCTTTACTTTTTCAAGTGGCTGAACCAATGTTCCAGGTCCTGCAAGCACTGGCTCTGAATATTATAGCTGACCCCATCTATGATGATATAAAAGAATCAGTTTTTCTGTCCACAGAGCGTGGTCATTCCTTGGCGAAATGGCTGGAAGCTCTTTTTAGCAGCATAAAGCACAATTTTAGGTAGGAAAGCAAATTATTTTACAGCTTACTCTGAAAGTACTTAACAGAAACAGGGTGCAAGCACCGTCTTCTGTGCTCTCTGAAGTAAACAAAGTACAAATTTATGCTATTGACCTTGTTAAGTAACTAACATTTTTCCTCCGCTGCAGTAGCTTTTGCGTTCTCCCACAGTTCAAACCCCCCTGAGCCTGGGGCCACGTGCTACACTGAAATGTTCAATCCCAATTTTGAATAAGCTGAATAAATCCAGCCATACTGCTAAGCATATGGTAAGTAATAGCATCATTAACAATAGCATAGTGCACGTTTGACAACTGAAGGGATTTGGCTGCTTTGTGCTAGGGGAGTGACAGCAGAGAAGCAGTCCTGGCTGCTCCTGCCAGGCTGTCCTGTCTTTCACTCTGCCTCCGCCCCCGTCTTGACCTTCTTGAAAATTTGAAAGGCTGCCCGTCTTCCTACCTGCGACTTGGGCTCTTATCCTATGCTGTCAGCTCTGGGGCTATGTAACACCGTCTCTGTGAGACTGCGTTTCACCTTTAAGCGCTGCTGTTTATTCTGCTTGGGGCGACAGCATGGGTGAGGATGAGAGTGTGGAGGGGAATGAACGCCCTCAGCATCTGGTTAGGGTGATCACTCTGGGGTACGCCTTCGTCCCGAGTGCGTCCTTCCATGGCTGAGCACTTGTGTGTGGCATTTAAAAGCAGGCTGTGTGACTCACCGGGGATGCCCACAATGTCCCAGCTACTGCAGCGTGGTCAGGAGCACGGAGAGCTGGCATGTGGTGTGTTCACTGCTCTGAAACTGGGACCAGCAGACCGAGGCACGTGGAGGTAGTTGGTGGAGTGATGTATGTTAATTTTGAACTTGTTCAGAGGAAAGCATACCACACTCTTTCCATACCCTACCCTCCCTGATGGATCCTGAAGACACAGGAGCTGTTACAGTCCAGCCCCAGAGGATGTGCACGAGATCCTGCCCCTCCTCTGCCAGAAGTGCTCTTGGTGCCACGCTGCTGCAGGATGCAGCTGTGCTCAAGGGTCTATGGGGTGCCCTGGCCCTCTGCACCTTGTTCCTCAGATGCCGGTATGGGTTGGCAGCCACTGTTTGTTTGGGTTCTTGCTGCTCCTGCTGCAGTCACTGGCAGCCCCTCGTTACCTCAGTCCCCTGCCTTCCCTGCTGCCCTTCTTTCCTGCCCTGCTCCATCTTTGCTTCCCCTCCAAGGTGTCGTTGACTTGCTGTCTCTTCTTTCCTCCTCTCTCTTTACCGGATTTGAAATCCATAAACCCAGCAAGCCCAGCCCCTGCCCATTTTGGAGCTGGAAATGCCAGCAGTTATCCCAGTTCTCCCAGAAAGACCAGAATTTTGCCTTCTGCACCTCAAAGGGCAGCTAACACGAGCGAAGGTCTCTCCCCGTCACCCTGGGGCCTCAGCAGCAGGATGCCTTGTGCATCCGATTTATTTTGCACCTCCTTGTTGTTGCTGGTCTGGTGCCTTGTGAAAACACCCGCAGCCAAATGAAACTTTTCCCATTTTGATAGCCAGCTTTGCAAATTCTTTTAGACTCTTACCCACGGAAACAGCAGATGGCTTCTGACCAAAAAGTCACTCCGTCAATATAATGCTTAATGCTAGGGGATAAGTATTAAGACTGCTGCTTTACTATGCATCCTGGATACATAAAACCAGTTCACTTCATCATCTCTGAGGTCCCTTCACTTGCCACCTGTTATTCTCCTCCTGTGGATCGGTGAGCTCCCACATAATAACCTCCGTTTCTGTGGCTGTGTGACGGGCAGGGCTCGCGCTGCTGCCCACAGCCCGAGCTGGCTGAAGGCGAGCAGCAGAGGCTTCTGCACCTGCTTCCTGCTGCAAGAGGGTTCTCCCCAACAATTTGTCCGGCAATATTCATATCCCAAACTTCTGGGTTTAATATAATCCGTGAGTGTTACAGATAGGTCACCAGGTCACACTGTCCCTCCGTTTAGATGTTATTCTCAACCTCTGCTAGCTTCTCTGTTAATAAAAACACCTCCATAAATGAGTTTCTTTTGTTTCTTTATTTTCAGCAGGAACACATAAATGAACGTTGCCCTGCAGCATTTGCAATCCAGATGTTACCACTTTATGTTAATGAAAAAGGACCCTGAAGTGAATTGACTATAAGGTAACGATATGCTAAAAACTAAAAACGAAGCCAGGAAGTTGGTTCCTATGTTTTGCTCTGGTTGAGCTCTTAGAAATGCAAGAATAGAGTAAAGTATCATAAAAAGAGGAGTTAAATGCAAATGTTTAATTTCTTTTTAATTGAATTGTTGAATATGCTTTGAATAATAATAAAGACAAGAATTTTTTTTTTAATAAGGGATTTTAAGCAAATTGTTTCAATGCGAAGCCCTGTATGTTGCTGGAGAAAGACACCATTTTATTCCTCTAACTCACTCTTGTTTTTAAAGGAGTATGAGTGTGTAGGGGGTAGGGAGAGATACTACCGGCCTGTGTTGGAAAGACCAAGCGCTCGAAGATTCATTTGGCTGTGCCTCGGGTCTGTTTGACTGCGCAATCTATCGTGAGTGTATATGAGAAGCTAGGAAAGGAGGAGGTAGTGGAAGACAGTCCCTAGTAATAGCTGAGAACTATCAGTGCTGTGTGCTGAAAACAAGAAAAAGATTCATCTGCAGACTAGCAACAATGCTTTAACCAAAGGGGCTGGTCAGGAAATGGGCTGTTGCCAAGGGGTTGTGACTTTCAGTGACTGAGGGAACCTGTAATGCGTTAGTGTACCTCGGGAGCGTCGGCACGGGTGTGTGTGCTCGCACTGAGCATCGTGTAGGAGCTGTGAACGATAACGTGTGCAAGGGGTGTTTATGTGCGCAGCCACTCCTATTGGTCCGCGTCCCAACGCCTGCCAGAAGGACGGCACGCGTCTTAGAAAGACACACAACGCGCGCTCTCTGCGTTTGACTTTGGCTGCCTTGACAGGTTGAGTGCCCGAGTGCGAGGCGTCCATTGAATTTATTGCTCGCACCAATTATTCCTTCAGCCCTCATCTTTTCCTTGTCCCTTGTGCGGGAGCCCAGCAGATGGAGCAGTGTCTCTGCTCAAGAGGGCTGCTAGCAGAGGGGGAGGTTTTTCATTGCGTTTGGAGGGGGCCGCATCCAGAGCAGCCCTATGAAAGTCAATAGAATTAAGCCCATCGTCCCCCTGTGCGTCTATAAAACACAGAATAAAAGGTTCGGTATAAAGAAATATATGTGAGATTCCCAGTTTCGGGGAGGGGGCTGTTCTGTAATATATATATATATATATATATGATTAACTGAGCAGTTTACATAGAAATATATCAGCTTTTCAAAACTTTATATGCTCTAATGCTCTACAGTAGATTGTTTTTATCTGAGCTCTAATTTACAGTTGAAACTCAGATAAGGGCATAAGAGAAGATCACATTGCTATTTTATGATAACAATATACTTTATTATTTTTAATAAAACACTAGTAGCTGGTGTTAGCAGTATTTCCCACAGCAGCAGCAGCCGTGAGCGGTGGCACAAACAAGAACAGAGAACCCTTCTCCATCTTTTTTTTTCTTAATAAATAATTGAAGGAGAAAACGAGAAAAATATGGTGTAGGATCCAAACAATAAACAAAAACCAGGGTCAGAAAGCAGGGCACATGCTTTCTTCTCCTTTAAACCTAACTGCCCATATTTTTTTTCTTGCTCTGACAGAGAAATATACTCAACTCTTTTTGTAGTGAATTGTATCTTGGAAAAACATTTTTATATATGGCAGTGCTGAGTGGAGTAACATGTTTAATGGCACATTTTCGTCTATGTTACAGCAGTGGAGCTGAGACAGCTCTGCCGCTGTGTGAAGCACAGCCCTGCTCCAAGTTACGTGGCTGTGCCTGCCCTTAACTACCTGCTGCTCATCTGGAACAGTTATTGCACCCAGGTAAGTCCGGAATGAGAGAGGTCAGCATTTGCCCCCTGCAAGCTAATGACTCTCTGGACTTCACTGATGGGGCAATGGCATCGTCTCCCAGCTGGCTGTCGACACGGTGTCTTGCTGGTGTCTGTGCATCTCTGCTTACTTCCCAAACTTTCTTGCTCCAGTGTATGCCCTTTGAACATCTTCTCGTTTCCCCTCTGAGACTGCACTGCTGTGATCTCCCTCTACAGCATCCTGCCGTCCATTTGTCTGTGTCCAACACGCTTGGTGTTCAATCATAACACTGCATTTCAAAAGCATTAGAAGTTTTTATTTGCAAAGCAGACCTAACAGGATTGTGAACAGCTTCCGCTGAATATAGGTATTTGCCCTTAGGGAGGCAGGTCTGTTTGGCAGGCTTCCCTCCATTTCAAGAGGGCGACATTTGGCTTCAGTTCAACCATCCTACCTGGTCGCACAAGGTAAGCAGAAGTGAGATTTGCATTGCTGTGTTGACCATCCTGTGTGGATTTCATTCACCAGGTGCCTATATTTCTAGTTTTGTGCCTGTAGCAGGAAAAAACAGTGGCCTCTATTACATCATTTTACCTCTAGCTAAAAACTAATGGGAACTGCTACAAAGTCTTAGCTAACAAATAGATTTAAACTTCAACTTGACCTCCTTAGCCAAGCAAAACAAAAGATGAGAAGGAATTAGTTTGCTTCCTATGAGCACATCAAGGGGCAAAAACCCAAATGGGTGAGGCAGAGCTGTTTCAGCTGAGGATAATGTTAGCAGGAGAACAGAGAGGGCTAGATTTGTCGTGAATTAATTCAGGATGCTGGAAGCTTTCTCGTCTCTGGTCAGGGCAATTCTGGGACAGCGGCTCAGTAGGAGCATCAGGCCAAAAAAAAAAAAAAAAAAAAAAAAAAAAAAAAAA
>VZSC01004245.1:20623-67336 GCA_013398225.1 Steatornis caripensis
CCCCCCCCCCCCCATTATTCAGCCACCTGCAAAGATTTCCTGCGGTCACAATTTGTCTCCAAATGTTTGAACCCTCTTTTGTTTCTTTGAGATGTTTAGCTAAAACCATTCATGGTAATTACAGAGCAGCAGTCCTTCGACAAATCAAAGTTTGAAAGAACCATTCTTGTTGAAGCCTGTTGTTACCAGTCCCCAGGGCCTTTTCTGGTTTGCAAAAACAAAAACAAGGGGATTGTTTCAGAGTCGTTTTTTCCTCCACAACAAAGAATGTGTCTGTCTTGTCCCAGTGTTCAGATAGAGAAGCCCGGTGCTCTGATTGTTATTTACGTCTTTCTTGCAATAGTTCACTGAGTTGTTGGATGGAAAACTGATTTTCTTTTCCTTGTCTGCATATCATTCCTGAAGTTGTTTTTATCTGTTGGAAGTAACAATTTGGCAGACATCAGCACTTTTCCCATGTTTAATTAATTCCTTTAATTTTGTGGTAAATGAGAATAATGGGGCTTAATTTTGCTATTTATGTAAAATTGATTGGTAATTATGGAGATCGCAGGAGATTTGGCTTTACAAACCAAAATTAAGTGCCCTCTCCATGAGGATGACTTGGCATGTCTCTCTCACTCATGTGAAAGTGGAGATGGCATGGAAGCAGATGTCGTGAGCCACGTTTCGGTTACAGGAAGACGAAATGTGGAAATTTGACATTTAAAAACATATTATATGAATGGAAACTAGTACCAAGAGTGAACCACAATACTGCTTGTACCAGCTCCTCTTCTGATACGATGCCCCTTTCCTTTATTTGATAGAAGACGTGGCACTGTCATGCCTCAAAGGGCTGAGGAGCACAGGGAAAATCGGATAAATGGATTGTAAGGGGTGTCTGAGCTTGAAGCTAGGGCTGAGGATACCTGGCTTTAGCTTCTGTTTCTGTTACAGATGATTTTTGTGCACTTTAGCAAGTTCCTCATTGTTTTCTCCTGCTGTACCATCGGGTTTATAACCCTTCTGGTCTACTTTGGCTAGTTTGAGTGCCAGTGCCTTGTGGAAGGATTTGTCGTGAAAAGGGTGTAACAGAGGCAGGTCTGGCTTCTCTTGGAGACCTCTGTGTGCTGCTGAAACAGATGGTAAATAACACCACAAGTTGTACATCAGCATCTGGTGCTTCGTGGTTGCCTCTAGTCATCCAGGACCTGGTGGGACAGAGGTGCTGTAGGTGAGCTCTCCTCATCCCGGCTCTGCTGGTGAGTTGGCTTTGAAGAAATCTGGGCTTCAGCTTGCACATTAAGCAGACATGAGCTGAACTGCATCTTTCTCTCGGAGTGGCTTTGCTGGCACTGCTGTGAGTTTGCAGTGCTGGCTTGGCCTCCCCTGGCTGATGCTGATGCGAGTCCAGCACTGATGCCAACCCCCCGTGCAGCCTGTCGGCTGGGTGCTTTCGGTTGGGCCAAGGTTTTGGGATGAGTCATGGTGGGCTGGACCCGGTAAGAGAGAACAGCTTTTGTTAGCCTCTGTCAGAAGCGCCACGTGTATTTGCAGGGAGTGGGACAAGCTACTGGGTGTCTTTGAATTTACCCTCAAAATCTAATTTCAAAGGCAACCACTTGCAAATTTCCAACTGTCTTTTAGTCTTAATGTTGAAAGCCCCTTGCATTCCCCCAGTGGCAATACTCAGCAGCCCTTGAAATTATTTCCAGCATGTATTTTAAGTTTCAAAAGAAGGAAACACGGGGAAAAAAACCAATCTAGATTCTCCTCAGTGATCCCGCATCAATACTGTGGCTGATCTAAGCACAGCGGAGCAGAGCTGAGCTACCAGTTGCTAGCTAACGAGAGGATTAGCTATGCCTGCAGATGGGCTGGCATAACTTAAGCAAGAGGGCAAATATGTAGAAAAGTCAAACTCGGACTCTGGGTGAAGGTGCTGCAGCTTTCCTCTGAAGGGCATCTGCTGCATGAATAGGGGCAGGAAAACAAAGCAAAAGCAGTTGTTTGGCTGGGGCTTGAAAAGCTTTGCTTAATTTCTACTACTAATAATTGTATTTATATTCCTGGCCAGCCCAAGTACTCTGAGGTTTATATGCGATAATCGAATCCAATCAAAATATATTCACAAACTCACAAGTAGGATCCATTTAACAAATAGCATCCCCCAAGGTGGGCTGGAGAACAGGGAAATCAAACAAATTGACAGCAATGAGTTTTCAAAGCCAAGAAATAACGTAGCAATGCCTTTTCCCGTCGATCTGGGGAGCGGCAGGGACAAGAACCCAGCCTGTGTGCATAGGGGTGTACGTGCTGTGGTCACCCTGTGAAACCATCTCAGTACTGGAGGTGATACTGAATTTCCTGAGGTTCCTGTGAGACTTCCTCATTAAATGCAGATGATTCGAAAAGGACATGGCTGTTTCAGAGGAATCTTTGTCAATTGTTTTAATAGTCTGGAGAGCAAATTATTCAATCTCACACTTAAATGTTTACATTTAATGGTTGATTAAAATCGGTTACTGTCAGAATAGAAAGTGTTGCAATGTCACTGTAAAAGATGAACAAATTTCCCAGTGTTTTAAATACAGAACAGAAATGTTAGCTATTTATTTTTGCATTTTCTGCATGATGTTTGACAGTTCTTCCATCCTCATGTATTATGAAATCTGCAACCTTGCTGGGATTTAATGTCATATTATTATATTAAATTTCCATATTTTTATTATTCTGCAAGTCATAGAATTTCCATCGATACCTTTAGGTTCCTTTGTCAAACTGTCTGCTCTTCCTTGTTGCTGATTTATGCTCCTTGAGATCATAGCCATCATTTTTCCATTTGTGATTGAATTTCAAAATTATTTTTACAGCTTGCATTTTAATTGATATTTTTCCTTTCTAACTAAAGAAACTTTCTTTCATGGTTGTAAGGGTGTGGGTTTTTTTTTGGTTTTGTTTTCTTACCGCCTGGATATTATTCACTTACACTTTATTTGCCTCAAAAGCACTTTCAGTTTCTGGTTTTGTTTGTTGGTTTTTCAGAGTACCAGCAGTCAGCATTAATGGTCGAACTAGTATCTGCAGAGAAAAATGAGATGTGGTCGTGATTACCAGTAGTGAAGCTGTAATGGATATTTAGGTTGGTGACTCGTTCTCTTCATCTGTTTTTTCATGCAGGGAGATTGACTGCTGAACCACCTCAATGTAACTGATATATTTTTTTGTGTTAGAAAAATAACAGTTTCTGAACTGTTTCCTGAAGTTGAGCCCCTGTGGTAATGTAACTTCTTCCGCATATTACGGTAGATGTATTTCAGTAGGTCTGGAGGGGTCTCAGAGTGACTGCTCTTAATGCACTGCGGTAGCATCCTATACTAACTGGGTCTTAAATTTATAGACAAGCCTCTAATTCTGTTTTCTTTATGTTTAGGAAGCAAATACAGCAGTTTGAGGCAGGACACTAGGAATTACGGAGATGGGTAACCTGATAAAGAGGTAGGAGGCACAAATTCAGTAAAGGATCAAAGCAAACTGCTGACTTGGGAAGGGTCATGTCTAAAGCCACACTAAGGCACGTGAGCTCATTTCTGCTGCGTGGGCACATCATGCTCGTGGGTTGGCAGGTGGGGGATGGAGCGCTCATAGAGGCCATGAGCCCCCCTGGAGGAATAAGCAGAGGCTGAAGCTTCAAGTACTCAAACGTATTGAGCTGAGACTAAGGGCGTTGCTACTTGAGGGAGTCAGGTTTTGGCTGTGGGGAGCACAGCTGACAATTCAGCGCTGCGGTCTCGCAGCATTGGCAGCAGCAAGGAGGTCGTGATTTAAGGACCTGCTTCGTGGAGCAACGCAAGCTGGATTAAGCAAGGGAGGAACTGGTCAACTGTAAGAGCTCATGGTGGTAGAAATGAAAGAGAAAATCATAATTGCAAATAGCAGGTGAAAGCAGTTGAAATTAATTAGGGCTGCGGTGTGAGGTGAAGTTGCGGAAAGCTGCATAATGTGCTCTATGTAACTGCCTGCTGATTATCACAATCTCTTTGTTCATCCACAGTTCCTCCAGGCAAATCATAGCCCCTTTGCTTGAGGAGTCAAAGGAACAATTGGATTTTGGCCTCAGAGAGAAATCCTTGTTAACTTGAACAAGTAAAACATCTATGGTGCTTATTCCATGCTTTTCATATGCTTATTGGCTGTTAGTTTAGCATTTTACAAGTGAGGCCAAGAAGAGATGATATTATTTTCTCTTTTCATGGTTTTTTCCCCTATAAATTTATTCTTCATGTCCCTGCAGAAACCGTTTCCCCCCTATTGTTCTTGTTATTGGATAAAACAATTTAAGAGAGTATTTTTCCTAGTTAGGCAGAGCAGAGATACAATATACCATAGGCACATCTGTCAACATGATGCCCCTGCCTGTCTTTATTTTCTCAGTTTGCTTGTGGTCCATTTAAAATTAGATTACGACTGATTGGCTCCTGCATTCAAACTACTTTGCGCTACACTCCATCCACGGGCGTATAAAACAAAACTGAGGCGACTGGAAAGCCTAAGGGATCAATTCCAAATATCACTGTGTAATAAAAACTGTATTTCCTTAATTTTTTATTGATTCAGCACTCATTCTCCTGTAATGCTACCGTGGTAGTATTAAAACTCAGTGACTGACAGTGGCATCCTATAGAAATGATTTAAATAGCAGTACCAGGGAAGAAAGCAGACTTTGCTTTTGCAACAATTTTGCTCAAACTGGCCCAGAGGATCTTACTTGCAGGGAGGTAATAGACTGTGCACCTTTTCCCCGTTGAAATATATCACCTGTATTTCTTCCAGCCCTGTACTATGCCTGTGAAGTTGACACGATGCCCGCTGTTGGCACCGCTGAGTGCAGCCTGCAGCCTTTAAAAACAAGTATGAATATTGGGGTTGTAGATGGGAACGGGTTATTTGTGTAGGGTACGGAACTGATGTTGGTTTAAATGCAAACCCCAGACTACTCTTCGTCTTCAAACCAGGACACCCATGGTACAAAACGAATGAAAAGAGCTTTCCTGTGAAATGGAAGGAATTTGGCTAATTAATAGTGACAAAATGTGTGCCACTTACAGGTGTATTTCAAAGGACCTTGTGGGTTTTGTATTCACAGAGCCAGTCAGTGAAGTAGGAGCTGGGTGTGGGCGTCCCTCAAGGTGCTTGGAAGTCTTTGGCTTCCCATGGAAAACAGGATGGAGATCTTGTTACGTGCTGTGAACCTCCAGATTCTGCAACACTGCGCTGATGAGAGGCGTTTCTCAGTCCCTACCGCCCATAAGGCATTTGGCTGGGGAAGGAGGGTATTCACAGCACACTGGCATGGGTTTTTGCTCCCTGCGGGCGTGCACAAACAAAGGAGAATGTTAAAAATGAAATAAAGCTTGAAAGTAGATATATGGGATCTCCAGAGGCTGCTGGATGGTAACTGGTTTCTCTGTCAAAACAGGTTAATCTGCTTTCATAAGCATCCCAGAACCATAAAAGAATCTGTGGCCCAGAGTCTGTGTCTGGACTGTGGAAATGTTAATGGAAATAGTCTCCTGCAGGAGTTCCCCAAGGTCTGGCAGAGACAGTGTTTCGTGTCGGGCTAGGTATATATCTCCAAGATGTTTGTGATCCAAAACCTGGCAACAAAAGCCAGGGAAAGTTTGATCAAAACTGTCCCAGCTGAGATGTGCTAACCAGGACAATTCACAGAAATTAAACTGATTAACGGGCACATCTGCAGTAACCCAAAACTGTTCGGTGGCAATTTGTGGAAGAGGACTGTGGCGGAGTCTCTGTATGTGCTGGGTGCTGGGAGCAAAGCTGAAGGGCTTCTCCCTTGGCTCAGCCTGATTCAAAAGCAAATCAAACCCACCCCTGAGAAAACAACAAGCTGAGGTCTGGTCCAAAACCAGCATCTCTGCACCCAAGAGGGGAAGTGATACCTGCTTTGACACTAAGAGGCTGTTCCATTTGCTCTGCAAACTCCGTGCTTGTTGTCGATATCAGATACTAATTAAAAGGAGCGCGGGGAAAAAAAGGTGGCTCAGACCTCAGCTCAGTGGCACGAACATCCCTTTGAGCTGTGGAGGCACGTGGGCGTCTCTGCCTCGATGCAGGGTGGGTGGGAGCTAGCAGTGCTGCAGGCTCCGCCGGGAGCAGCAGGCCGAGGGGAGCGCAGCAGGCCGAGGGGAGCGCAGCAGGCCGAGGGGAGCGCAGCCCACGCCGCCCTCTGTCACATCAGGGAGGTTTTTCACCCTGGGCCCAGCGAGGGATGAGTGTCCTCTCCCTTCGTTTCTTCTCAAAGTGGAGGGCTGGTTTCTCTGGATTTGTTTTCTGTTGACTGAAGTCAGGCAGTGGTATTGTTCGGGTGTGATGCTGAGTGAATATTGAGTGTGGCTCTAAGATAAAGTCATTATTTAGGAGCTCATTAAAGTACTGGCCTTGAAAAAATTTCCCACTGCTAATATCCTCTTCCATCACTGTGTCAGGGATCGGAACTGGTTTAGAGAACGGGCTGTGTGCTCTGCAGCCACCTCCTACCTCTTATCTGGGGGGCTGCTGGGACCGGGGCTGGGATAAAACTTTCTAAGCCTAGAGCTAAGAAAGCGCCAGGTGTTAACACAAGCTGTAAATTGCTAAGTAACTCTGGCAAAGTCCCTCAGCATCCTCATTTCGAGAAAAGACCCTGAGGCTGTTTTCTCCCTTCCTTTAGCGAGCTGGGGTATTGCTCCCTGCCATGAATGCACGCTTCTGCCTCCTGGTTTCCCACCCTGCTTTGCCCGTTTTCTCCTCATGCTCCTGAGATTCACCTCTTGCTTTTCCCAGCTTTTGCAGGATTTGCAACAGGAAGGGACAGAGCAGCCACCACCGTTCCCACCCTCTGCTATCCTGTGTGTCGAGAGGTGGCTGGAGCCCCAGGAGACACTGTGGACCCCTGTGCTACGGGGAGACCCCTGAGCCGGCAGCTTGGGGAGCAGCATGGGGCTGCTGCTTTCAGCTGCTTGAAGGTAACTTCAAGAAGGTTAAAAATGAGTTGCTGGACTTTATCAGCATGAAGTGCTTCCTCACAGCCCTGGTGCAGTTTCCTAGGTGGACACACTGAGCATTATTGCTGTGTTGGCAGACAGTAAGGTTCTCAGCTTGTCATGGCAGCGTTCGGGAGGACAGCAAGTGTCTGCTGGAGAGCCTGTCTGCAGCCTTACCTTTCTTTCAGATGATGTGCAAAGGCCTGCTGGAGCTTAAATAAATACTAATTTGCTGTAATGGCATTTAATCCTCTTCAAACCATAATTTACAGTATCAGATTATTATCATAATATCTGATCTACAGTTCGTAATGCTTTATTGTTATCCCATTACAGGGAGTTCTGCTGGCACTGCATATTGTCTATTTCTCTTGCGAATGTTCTACGGAAACCTTATTAATTATTAGTCTCATAAAACACCTGTTAATATTACCATTTTAATAAATCTCCTCCTTAATTAAATTAGGTGGTTCTGATAGTAATCCTCTAATGTCCACTGCCTTTCTGTTCTCATCACAGTCTGATTGTAGAGTGGGAAGCAGTGTTCAATTATAATTGATGTAGGCCATAATTCAGAACCAAATTATAACATATAAAGCCATATGATCATTGAGGAATATAATAGATCTCAATGCTAAAGTGTCATTTGGATTGATTACTGCTGTTTCTAGAGCCTTGTTAGACGTGAGAAAAGGCTTAATTCAAAAAGGACTTTTTTTTGCTTTTCTTTTTCTGTCTTTGTCTTATGCATGTACTCTTTGCTCCTTGATGTGCAGCATCTAATTCAGCTACTTTGGTGTAGGGTTAACAACGCCTATTTCCCACTTGTTCTAAAGCTGACTTTTTTTTTTTATTTTGTAAAGGCAGACTACATGATGATTTTATTTAATGATTTAATAAAACTTTTTCCTCCTGAGATAGGTGCAAGAAATCTTGCTGATCTATTACCGCTGCTACCCAAGCGTGAAAGTACAGTTATATACGATACAGCAATACTAAAGCTATAAGCAAAAAATTAAAAGTATATCAGAATGAAGACCTTACCCTAGCTGGAAAGTTGATTAGGCTCCAGGAAGGCTTCCCACACTGGAGCAAACGTGCTGCTTGCTTGGGTCCGGGTTAGTTCTTCTCTGCTAGGGAATGTCTCAGGAAAAACCTGTCCTGGAGACCATGCTGGTGCTCACCCAGATCCTGTTCCCCTGTGGGGTCTGAGCACCTCTCAGCCTGACTACTTCTTTTCAGTTTTGCGAGTAGAGATATGCCATGTTTTACGGGATTACTCATGATCTCTTATCTTGCAGGAAACCCTTGAGCAAAGAGCGGAGCTTTCCCACGACCGTGGTGAGAACCTCTCAGTTCTCCAGACCTTTTCTGCTACTAGGGAAAGCCTCTGTCTTACATCGCTTCACTGCCTGCCTCCCATCATACTCGTTTGCCTTCCCCATGACAGTTATGGTCATTTATTGCCCAGGAAAGCAACGTAGCAAAATGTTATGTGTGGTTTTAATTGATTTTAATATAACTTAGAAGCTCAAGTCATAGCAGTTCGTCTTCAGGGTCTCCCCCTTACCTTGTGCATGCCTGCTTCCTTCCCTCCCAGTCCTCCCTCTTGCTTGTGGGCTTCAGTATCTGGCCCCTGTGAACCTAGCTGGATGCCCTCCTCGCTAGGCTATTGACTTCTTTTTGCTCCATTTCATCAGGTACATCCCATCTCTCCCCAGTAATCCTCATTTCTCAAAGAAGATCCCATGGTTGCAATTTCTGAATCAACAAAAAGGATGCTGTGGCAATCTGACCATTAACCGCCCTCCCCCCCTCCCAAGCCCCCAAACAAACAAAAAAACCTGAAAAACCAAAAAACCCAAACCAAAACCTCCACAAAAATCCTTTGCTTTCTTCTTTTTAAAACTGAATTACACACCAAAAATGTTTTGAGGAGAAAAAGCTGCAAGCTTCATTTGAAAGATGTTGAAATGAATTAGTTTGACTTTTAAAAAAATGAAGCTTTTTGGTGTGTTTGTGTTGTTTGCCTCATGTTTTCCCATAGTAAAACTATTTTATCAATTTTTTTCCACATTTGCTCATAGCTTGCTGAAACTATGTTTTTTTGATGCCTTCTGCAATATCAGCTTTAGTTGCTCATTTGCTCAGCCCCAGATCCATTGGTTTTGGGGTTCTCATTCCTGCCCTATGTGTACCCAGACTATATGCCACTTCAGGCAGGGACTGAATAGGCACAGAAGATGAGGATTTCAATCTCAAGTCATTGAAAACAAGAAATAAGTGGAAATCCATGGAAAGCAACGGTGGGATTTGGACTGCCAAGGGGGGAAGATGCAACACAGGTAACGTAGAAGTGATTGAAAAGCCCCGTGAACAAAATGAGGTGCTGGTTCAGTATGTCTAACCAAACTGCAGGTCATTCTGTAGCATTTTTCTACCACCTGAACTGCAGCCAATTGCTTGTTGTAGGCCTGCAGGAGTTTGTGACGAGCAGATTCTGCAGCCGAGGTTTGCAGTGAGGCGTCAGCTCCTGGTGCACACAGTGGATCTTCCTGTGGGAAAGAGACTATGCCTGTTTCTCTGTCCCCTCCGGGCACTGAGTTGAAGATCCCCCATTCACTTGCACACAATATGATAATTGACAGTGAGTTTCCTGGAGCTGAATGCTGCCTGCCCAAGGTCAGCGTTTGCTCTTCCATCTTGTCTTCCTTTGACGTCCCATAGGAACTCCCAGCATCAGGCGATCGAGGGAGTCCTCCAAGCTGATGAGCCTTTTTGTTGCTAAGAGACGACTTCTGGAGGAGCAGCAGTCATTAAGTTGTTGGGAGTGGATAAGGAACTGCGAATTAAAGTAATTTGAAAACACTTCTACCTTCATACGTTAATTGCAAACAGGGAAATTATCCTGAAATCTGGGGTATTCTGGTTACTCTTGGAGCATGGTTGTTCTAATGGATTGTTTGGGTGTTTCGCAGTGGGGCTGCAACTGTGCGTAATATTGCTGTCCTCTTTTTTTCTCTTTTGAGGTGCATTTAACCCACGCAAAGTGTGGCTGAGCCCAGCATCTGCTCGATCCCGTCCCTGCTCTCCACTTGTCGCACAGAGACACTCGAAGACTATTAACTGGTCAAACATAGTGATGCTCAGAAGCAGTGTGTGGCCCAGCCTTACTGAACTTTGGTAGATGAAACGTGTCTGTTGAGCTATATTCCTACTAGAAAGAGATGATGCAATAGGAGATAATGCATTAATTAGCTTGNACTCTTGGAGCATGGTTGTTCTAACGGATTGTTTGGGTGTTTCGCAGTGGGGCTGCAACTGTGTGTAATATTGCTGTCCTCTTTTTTTCTCTTTTGAGGTGCATTTAACCCACGCAAAGTGTGGCTGAGCCCAGCATCTGCTCGATCCCGTCCCTGCTCTCCACTTGTCGCACAGAGACACTCGAAGACTATTAACTGGTCAAACATAGTGATGCTCAGAAGCAGTGTGTGGCCCAGCCTTACTGAACTTTGGTAGATGAAACGTGTCTGTTGAGCTATATTCCTACTAGAAAGAGATGATGCAATAGGAGATAATGCATTAATTAGCTTGGTTTCAGGGCATTTATTTGAATGTCACACGTCTCTATTGGGAGAGGGGAGGCAGGGCATGGAGTCACTCTTGTCCCAAGCGCACTTGCTGCGCTTTGTGCCTCACCCTCCCCAAAGAATTCTTTGCATCGTTTAACATCAACAAAATCACATCTGTAGGCCCTTTGCAAGAAACAGTGTGTGACTTCTGCCTTGGGACGCCTGATCCTGCCCAGTACCACCTTCCTGGCCAGGAGGGTGCCCCTTAGTCAGTACAGCTTGTTCTCTCTGCCTTCATCCCCGTGGTGTTTTAGTGATTGATGTGGCTGCCCATTGCCAGGGTGAAAGCTTTGGGGGGTTGGGGGGATGGTGTTAGCATCCTTTCTGCTCTGGCCCAGGGCAGTGCAGAGCACAGCCGTGCTGTACAGTGAAATGCTGTTCCTGTGTCCTGCACACAGACAAGCACTTACTGCGCATTAGCAAGATGTAGTGGAAAATCTATGTATGGTTCCTCTCTGTTCAGATTGAACAGAAATGCCATTCTGCAAGAGAAGTGGGCCTCAACAGAGCTGAATGGCTCGAAGAATGAGTCCTATCGAGGCTGATAATCTTTCCCTAGCGATAACGCAGTGGATTATACAGCGATTGGATGTTGAGAGTACGCTGACCTTAATCTCCCTTAACTTTGGTTTTCTCTCCCATCTGATAATAACGGAGAAAGTACGACGTGTGCCGTAGAAGATTACACGCATCCTGCCACGCTTTGCAGATGGCTGATACAAAAATCATAGACAATGCTAAAATAATTAAAAAGCCCACAAAAATAAACCAGTGTATTCAGCTCCTTTTGTGAGGCTGTGGCTAAGGAAACTGAGCCAGCCGGCCTGAAATGCACAATATAAATGTAACTAGATCTTATTAAGATTCTGTGTGGCTGTTAAAGCATCCTCAGCCGTTGCTTCCAGCTTAGCGTCACTGCTAATGGGGAAGAGAGGGAGAGATTAGTTTAGGCTACTTTGAGACACCACAAGATATACGTGGGATGCATCCTCTGTTGCTTGAACTTGTATTTCACTGACCTGCTACGTGATGAGTGGAGTGCCAAAAGTACAGAAGAGTTGGCACATAAAATCCATGTCTGCTCTATCTACTCTGTCAAGGCTACAAAAAAAATGGTGAATGAGCCTTGGAGAGTGAACAAATCACTGAAACAGCAGCTAAAAGAGGAAGTTCAGCACGAGTTCAAGTCATTAAAATTCCCTCTAATGTGTGCTCTCGCAGACCAGTGGGCTGAGCGTGATCCTGGCGAGTGGAAGGATGTATGTGAACTTGTACGCAAGCAGAAAATGGACAAGGTTGATGTGACTGACCTTCAGCGTTGAAGCCTGATCGTTCCTGTTGTTTGAGATGGCTATGCGGGAAGCAAAGGTCAGTGGCACACCTCTGAGCTGGAGACGGTGAGAAATCGGCTTTCTGCGCAGCTTTTGTGGGCAAATCCCCACCTGTGTGCAGAGGAGTGTGTCTTGGAGTTTTGCTGGTGCGAGCATGGGGTCCCAAAGTGGAAGGCAACTAGGTAAAGGAGTGGCTGTGGCAGAGTACGAACATAGATCGCTGATTTAGAAAACATCCTTTCCTAATGGTAACATTTGGCTAAAAAGCAGACAAGGCCTATGAACAGTGAATATGTTCCTTTTATGTTCTTCCACAAGGAAATGTGGAAAAAAAAAAAGGAGACTTAAACCTGCATCGTCTACTTTACCCACATTTCTTATTGCCTCCAATGGGAGTTTTGCTCAGGAAGTGCAAAACAGAGCTGGTAACAATATTTCTATTTATTCAATCGTTCTGAGATTGAAAATGATAGAGACTGGGCAAAAGAAGTAACAGGGGCATCTCATATCCATGTGTCACTTCATTAAACATCTGAAAACGGCAATGAAAAAGCAGAGATTGCCGAATGAGATTTCCAGACAGCAGAATGATAACATGAAAGACTCTGTCTTCTGCTTGTACAATACACATGTGGTCAGAAAAATAAAGGCAGCAAACTATCTTACTATATAATAGACAAGGATTTTCATAGCTGTTATTTTGGATGCATGGGAAGTAGAAAACTGCTTTACCCAAGAGAGTCACTTGTTAGCTTTGGATACGTGATACGTGAATGTGTAACTGAGATAAAAAATCATGTGGTTTCATCCTTCTCCTTGTCAGGAAATATTTGCATTCACAAGCTCATGAAGTAACATTGAGCAGCTAAGGAATATATGACAAAATATTGTAAAGCTAACTGACATTGTGTGCAAGAAAATTAGTCTTTACAAAACAGGTTGTTTGCTTTTATTGCTGTTTTAAATAGAAAATATTTGATCAGTCTTTGCCCCCTCCATATGGGGAAACAAAGTGACTGGGCCACAAACTCCTGCATAGCTGCTTGAAGGTGCAGCAGTCGCTGAAGGACAGGTTGCTCTTTCATGCTTGCACAGGAGTCACGTGGCCGTGGGCAGGAGAACAGTCCTGTTCTCAGATCCATCTTTTGGAAGTTGTAGCATCCAACATCTCAACCGTTCCTTTCTGAGCCTATCAAAGAGATTGGGGTAAAGCAGTCCTATGGTTTAGTAAGCCTAAAGTGCCCAGGTCTGGGGACTTTCTCAGGTCTTTCTTGCTCTTTTAGCTGGGGAAGTTCTTGACACTAAAAGCATCCCACAGCTGAGCTGAGTGGATGATCTTCATATCGAGGATGATCTTTGGATGGTCAAGGTCAGCTTGAGTGGAGGAAACAGCACTGGGTGACTCTGGCATAGGATCAAAGTCTCTGAGGAGCCCAGCAGAAACTCTGGAGCTTGGAATTGATCTTGCCGGCCCTGAATATGCAGACTTCTGCTCCCAAACTGTCTGTGTTTCTCCCATGCAGTTTTGGAGGAGTGCTTTGATTTGTATTCACGTTAGAAAAGAAAAAGGAGTGAAACTGTCCTGCCCTGACCAAAATTCAGATGACTGATTCCAACCTGTCAGGTCAGTTTATGGCTCCAAATAGGTTTCCCTGACTACTTCCATGTACACAGTTTAGCTTTTGAAATCTGGTATTAAATACGAGGGTAAATAATTAAAATGCTGGGAACAGGCAGCCTCTCAGCCATCCTTATGGATAACTTAGTCCTACTGCCACAGGGATTGACTATGCAGCTGTGGAAGGTGCAAAGCTTTCAGCAGCACCTGTAAATCTGTACTCGTGGACTTTCAAACCTCGTCTCTGCCACAGGTGAACCATGTATAAATGGCATCACATTGGGATCTTGCTGCAAGAACTGGATTTTAAACCAGTTGCCCATAATCTTCACCAGTCCCATGCTGACATCGTCCCTGAAGCAGAAATCACCTACCCATGGCCTCCACCTCGGGCAGCTCCCTGCCACAGCTTGTCACTGCCTCTCACTAACAAACCCCTGTGAAACTCTGAAAGCTGCATCACCTCTCGGGAGCAGAGGTAAGAGCAAGCTTCGGGACTGCTGTGGAGGCCAGGGTGGATGGGACCGGCACAAGCCCTGCCCTATGCGTTAGGAAACTTGTCTTTCAGTTTATTCCCAGCACCGTGCCAATAACCCCTAAACCAGGCCTACTGCAGTGGAGATACTCCAAAAGCCTTTTCTGACAGGGGAAATTTGTAACATTAATTCTTACTTGAGCACTTTTTGGTTTTTTGAGGTTTGTGGTTTTTGTTTTGGGTTTTTTTTTTTTTTTTTGAAAAAGGGGTGTATGCTTTGGTTTGTACTAGCTTGTGCTGTTACGTCCTGAGGCAGGCAATGAAAGCTTTCATTCCAGCTGTGTCTGTGCATCAGGCCAGCTGCTGTACGCCTGCCCGGCAGCCCTTCACGCCGCTGCGATCAGCTGCCATCCGCCTGGCACAAATCTCCTGAGGAAAATCACCTCCTTAACCAAATTTGAGTGTAGCTCCCTCACCGGGGAAGGGCTGCCCCTGAGCTCCTGCCGTCCTTTTGCATACCCTGGAGCGGCTGAGCTCCCAAACCAAAGCGAGCAGGCAGGCCAGGAGGAGCCCAGCCAGCGCCGGCATGTCAGGTCTTTGGTCACCTAAATCTCACCTGCTGTCCAGGTGTGCTGCTGCTCGTGTTGGGTCTTGTCCTCATTAGCTCCCGTGTGCTCTCCTCTCGTTGTTCTCCAGGGCTTTGCCTTTTCACTTTGACTGTTCAAACGGACTTTCTAATTAGGTTTTCAATGCGTCTGTATCTGTACAGCATTTCACAAGTTATGTGGTTCCCTGCACACCTTTGGTTTGTGTTGGCTCTGCAATTACAGTGATGGAGAGGGAGTCCCTGGGAGCTGCCAGCCTTACAATGTGTCCCTGCTGGTGGCACCCAGCCGGTGGGCTCCGGGCACATGGTGGCACTGGGGGTGAGAGCAGGAAGGTGACGGACGATGAACACCTCAGTCCCTGCACCAGCATCCAACCTAAAAGCCCGGCGCTGCTGCTGGCAAGTAGCAAGTATCACAGAGACAGCAAAGCCTGTGGCCTCTGGAGTCCAGATGCATTAGAGCCTAAAGAGAGCGCTGTGCTCCCTAATGGACACACGCCGTGTTTTCGAGCATCTGGGCATCTTTTCTTGATTGTCTGCTGTTGAGCCCTCATTTCAAGCCGCGCTGGGCTCTCCGCCGTACGCCAGCAACGGCTCTTCCGAACTTCCTTGATTGTGTCTGTGCCTGTTGCTCAGTGCTTGCGCGATGAAATGGAAGGCAGCAAGAGTGACGGGGATTAAATGAGCATCAAGAGGAACCTGAGCTGAATTTTGGGAGGGTAATTAGTGGTGCCGGCGGCTCCGAGCAGAGTAAGGGGTTTTGCTTTCTTCTATTATCCGCATGGCACTGGGGGAATGCCAGGCAACTCCCTCCTGATACTTCTCTAATTAAAAGGCTTTTCTGGATAAGGACAGGAATATATTAAGAAGTGATAAATTAAACACTGTGTGTTCTCCGCTCTGTGCTCGTGCTGCTGCAGGAAATAGATTCTGCATCTCACAGCGAGACCAGCGAAGAAACTGCTCCTTTCCCATTGCAAACAGGAGCTTGTGGCGCTTTCAGCAGCAGCCGGCTTCCCTCGGCAGGTGAGGAGGCAGACTGCCGTGATTTCTGTACCTGGACACCAGTGACGGTGCCCAGCATTAGGGAACTGGCCATGGGACATAGGGGACAACGGCTCCTGAGCAAAGGCAGAATAAATGGGCCGAGTGGGGTGGGGCTCTGCTGGTATTAGTCTAGGAGAGGAAAGCAGAGGAATTGCCTTCTTCCAGCATTCAAGAAAGCAATAGTAGAGCTGCTTAAAGCAGTTGCCGCAGCCCCTGGGCTGCCCTGGCCTCTTTCGCAGGGTGCAAAATGCAGCTTTCCTGCGTGACCGCAGCAGCTCGGGCTTCCACCAGACATTGTCCCCGACGCATCCTTCGCGGCAGGCTGGAGATAGGCGAGGTGGGTAGCAGGGAGGAGCCTAGCAGCCCAGAAGGTTGGAGCAAGAAGAAATTGCAGCCCTCAAATCCCCGCAAACAGGAGACAGCTACAGGAGCCCATCCAGCGGTACAACCGCGATAGAGCCCTCTCCTCCCAGTTGACCTCCTCAGCGCTGGGCAAATAACGAATGCACTGAAGCAAATCACACACAGACAAAAAAAGGAGACGCTTCAGGTTGATCCTAGGGGATTTTTTGGAAGTTTTCTTTGAAAAGTTGATATTTTATTATTTTATTTATTTAAAGGCTTGGTTAGAATGGAAGGGAAAAGGGAGGCTGTTTTCCTGTGGCCTGCAGTCAGTGTTTAAAAGATGTAGTTTGAAGTGAAAAATAATTTCAAAATGAAATTAAAAGCTGCCCATCAATGCTAAAATAATGTCAAAATAGATTTTTTCCAGTTTAAAGATCAGGTTTTTAACCTGACCAAAACGACTCAACAATTCAATAGCTTTTCAAACTGCTTGAGTGAATCCAAATCTGTGTGTTCTAGGAAAAAAGCTTTCTTTCAAAAAAAATTCAGTACGCTCTCCACCGCCATCACCTCCTGGTCTGTCCTTGCAGTAGGAGGGATGGTTTGTTCCTATCCTTCTGATAGAATTTTTTATTTTAACAAGTAAAACTCATGCATAGTATAAACACACCAAAAAGCACACGCCCTGTTGAATTTTCAGAGATAAGTATTTTAAATCCAGCCTTTCCCAAAGCTCCAGACATGCATTATTTACAATGGCGAATAATAACGTAACAAAGCTGTACTATATTAAAATTGTTCTGTGAAATATTATGATTATCATTTTTTGTAGCTTGACTTAAGGTGCACAATTTATATAAAACAATATGAATTATTTTCTGTTACAAAAAATTATTCAGTGTGGGCTCTGTGTATTACAGAGTTATTAATCTTTCTATTTAAATGCAAATTTTTTCTTTCAACTGAGAGCTAAAGATACTTTTTATACAACTAATAAAACACAACTTTGATCTTCTGATCCCAGGGAGAAGGCTTTCTCAGTGGTGTTTGGGATGTCTCTGCCAGAACATGGTCTTTCTTTCCAGCAGGGACGCTTTCTTCACAGATACACTGGAAGTTATTCCCCATTAGAAACGAAACATTCGTTCATACAGCAAGGTGCGACTTGGGCAATCCTTAGTTGCTTTGTTTTTGTAAGAAGAGAAGAGAGCTGAGAAGAGAGCTAAGAAGAGTAGTGTCCTTTGTGTGGCCATATGCCATGCCTGCAATGTAGGAGGGTAATTTATCCTCACAATATCTTGCTTTGCATCCTAGTGGGTTCGATGCTATAAGAAACTTAAAACCAAGATTTCTTTGAGCACGCTGGTGTCGGCTCAGAGCTGGTGGGGTAGCTCTGTTAGTGGAATCAGATGGGGTGGTCGGAAGTGTTTCATCCAGCCGTGAAGCAATGGCTGAAGAAACGTCAGGCTTCCGGATCACTGCAGTATTTACGAAACATCAGAAAGTGTCATGTCACCCCCAAAATATTCTATCACGAGAAACTCAAGGGGCATGGGAGCAGTTTGCTNCCCAAGATTTCTTTGAGCACGCTGGTGTCGGCTCAGGTGGGAGCTGGTGGGGTAGCTCTGTCAGTGGAGTCGGATGGGGTGGTCGGAAGTGTTTCATCCAGCCGTGAAGCAATGGCTGAAGAAACGTCAGGCTTCCGGATCACCGCAGTATTTACGAAACATCAGAAAGTGTCATGNACCAAGATTTCTTTGAGCACGCTGGTGTCGGCTCAGAGCTGGTGGGGTAGCTCTGTTAGTGGAATCAGATGGGGTGGTCGGAAGTGTTTCATCCAGCCGTGAAGCAATGGCTGAAGAAACGTCAGGCTTCCGGATCACCGCAGTATTTACGAAACATCAGAAAGTGTCATGTCATCCCCAAAATATTCTATCACGAGAAACTCAAGGGGCATGGGAGCAGTTTGCTCTGCATAAGTGCCAGAGACTGTCTAAACCCTCTGTCTTCCCATCTGCAGAAGGGAGTGGAAGCAGCTCCGTTGGACTAGGAGGGGACTTCCAGCGTCTGATCCCTGGGAGCCCGTCAGCCGTTGCTTTTGCAGGTCTCACCATACGTGCAAGAATGCGCCAGTGCTCGAGGAGAGAGGTAACTCCTAGCTATCTGATAGCTTGTATCCTGAAGCAGAAATCAAAGTTGTTTCTGTGATTTCAGGCTAATTTCTGCCAATTCTTGTTCTGACAAATACTGCTATTACCCTGAGCAACTCCAAGGACAGCTTCCTTAATAATGTTTATAGTGTCAGAATTTTAGTTACTAGTATTAGCAAAGGAAAAACCACGTTGCAGCTCTGTCTTTCATCCTTGCATGGGCAGAGGCTTCCCATTCCACCTTCCAAGAAATGCCATCTCGTGCTGGTGGAAAGCTTTTTGATGGTCTACNTGTTTATAGTGTCAGAATTTTAGTTACCAGTATTAGCAAAGGAAAAACCACGCTGCAGCTCTGTCTTTCATCCTTGCATGGGCAGAGGCTTCCCATTCCACCTTCCGAGAAATGCCATCTCGTGCTGGTGGAAAGCTTTTTGATGGTCTACCGGGTCCTGCGTTGGCTGGCGGAGCACGTTGCCCTCTGTTTGCTGGCCGCCCCTTGGCCTCCCTTGTTAGTTTTGGTCTGAGTAGCCCTAGGTGGGAGCTTGGCTGCTTCAGCCAGTGGAAACGCGGGTAATTGAAAAGGCTAAAGCAGTGAGCGGTGTTATAATTAACTGGCCATATTAGGCATTTTACAATTGTGACACCTCGCAAGAGTGGAAGTTTAATGAGAATGGAGAGAGGCTCAAAAGCAATCCATTTTCCCGATAAAGATTGTAATGAAGGAGTGAAATGATGCACAGCTAACTAAACCTGCCTGTAATAGCCTCTCTGTTATAATGTAGTGATCTGACAGCCTTTAGAAAAAACAATACGCTGCACGTGCATGTGTATATATAATATATATATACCTTCCCTTACAGTGCTAGTGTAATATATAATACAGCTTGACTGGATGTGCCATGTGTAGGTCAGGTACCAAAATGCTTCAAGAACAGCTCTTAGAAAGGAAATGCTCCTTTGCAATGTAAAGATGAGTGCAACCCAAGGTACGCCCCACAGAAACACGTCCCAGAAAGGATGTTCAAGTGGAGCGCGTGGGGCTGCGAACGCCCGCACCAGAGCCAGCTCTGATACGGCACAAAGTACTGCCACAACCCATGTGCACCAGCACCGCCAGCTCACTACAGTCCTACTGCGATGAATTCCTTGCAGATCAGCCACAGAGGGGCAGAAAGTTAGCGTGAAGGTATTTTCTTACTCTTTGCTTCAGAAGATGCAGTGTCTCAGATTATTAATTTAAAATTCAGCGGAGGCAGCTGTAAACAAAGTGTACTTTGCACAGCGAAACCCTGTAGTCTGGCACTGCGATTGCGTCCTTTGCCTTTATTTGCAAGCAATGCATCAGATTAGGGTGGGTGCGGAGGGAACTGGAATGAGAATGGCACATGCTATGTGGCTTCTGGTGGCACTTGGGAGCGAGCAGCCCTCTGAGGATATTTGTGGAAATGGATGCTTTCCTGTGGGATCTTGTGGCCCCATAGACTTCGTCTTCATAGGGTTTTATCTTCCACCCCTGTGGGGTTTTACTGTCAGCTGGTGAGGAGCTGGGTACATGTTTAACCCCATGCCCTGAGGAGCAGATACGCTGTGCCTCTCTGCAGCACCCAGCCGATGTGGCACGTGGTCGGGAGGTCGTTTCGGCCCACAAAATGTCCCAGAGCTGTCCGCAGCGTGGAGCACTGAGAGCTGCTCCAAGTGTATGGTGCTCAAAGGGGCAGGTTTCATTTTGAGTAAGTAAGTTCGTTTGTCTGCCTGGGAGCCCTTTGCCATTGATACCATCTTTGCTCTGCAGCATGAGCCCCTTCTCAGCCGTCAGCATCCTCACATGGTGGGAACGTGAGTCTGCTGCTGCCTTGGCGTTTCCAGCCAGGGTGACCGGCGGGGTGAGGGCCAGACCTCTGGGTGCTCAGAGGTCTAATGTTTCCCATGGTGGAGCCTAAACGCATCAGTATGGTTTATGGCAGACACATGTGGAGGACGGTCTGCGTTCTGTGCAGCTCTTGTTCCAGTTTGATCCCAAAGAGAGCTTTTCCTGGCTGACCTGAATTACCTTTTCCTTTTTTAAATGTATAATTTGTATGACTGATGTAAATGTCAAACACGCAGATGAAGAATAACAAAGGAGATAAACACGTTGTTAATTGTAATCATTATGTAAATACCCAAGCCCATAAATACCAACTCACGAGATTGATTTTACCGTTCCCTTCACTTGTCAGGACTTGCACGAATACGGCTGGGCTTTCACATAGCTGCTTGCAGGATAGAGCCTTGATTTCTAAACTACGTGTGTTTTGTGTGTGGCATATGGTGAGGGCTCATGAAACATAATTGCGGAGCATTAATGTTCAGCTCTCCTGCGGGGAGTATCACATCCTGAGGGGTGACTCCTTTCAGTAACATCAAGATCCTATGGGAAAGGAGCTTCTTTTAAAGATCTCAGCCATATGATTTATGGTAAATAACACTTGTATTTCCATACTATGTGTTTCTGTTCCAGAGACTTGCCCTTGTTGGTGCTCAAATTTGTTTTTGCTTAGCGTGTCACAGGACTTGGAGAAATACATTTTGGCAAAATGTGTGGGAAGACTGTGCAAACGCTGTGCGAGCTTTCCATATACTCTGCGCGTCCTCTCCAGTACATTTAAACGATCCAACTAGGCAGTTAAAACACGCCCATTAATACAAGTTAATACAAAGACGTGGGTATTTTATGGGAGCACTAAAGTTACATTTCTATAAACAAGAGGATCCTGTGAGACGCTGTTCTACAAATAACAAAGGACAGAAGCTCAATTAGTGAAAGCACGGAAGTAAAAATTGAGACAAGAATCATGCAGAGTAAAATTCAGTAGGTATATTAGTTTGCATAATATACTGTTTCTTATACATTAAAAGGCTGTGTTGAGGAATGAAATAGCTGCTTTTCCTATGGCAGTTTTCTAAACTGGGGTTGTCAGAATTTTTTTGCGCTGTTCTGCCTTGAGATAGGAAAAGTCGATTCCTTAATTCTAAATTGATGGAGGTGACACGTTGATACTTCCATTTACTTTTTTCATTACAGGAAGAGCAGAAATTGTCCAGAATTAGTTTTTCATTTTGTGCTCCCCTGAGACTCCAACAACAACCAGTGATACTTTTTGTCCGTATTATTTTAGATTAATATTCTCCAAGCAGCAATATATAGAAGCATAAGCCTCAACAGTTGGCTGGAAAGTAAAGAAAGAATTTAGTTTACGGAAATAAACCCAATCCCTATTCTCTTTCCTTAGAAGCCAACAGCGTGTTTCCAACAAGGTGAGACTACACAACAAAATGCTGCACTCTGGCCCGTGCCTGCAGAGCTCTTTGGTAATGTGACTTCTGAAGACCTTTATGCCTTTCCTACAACAAAGCTGTGGTTTCCTTTCTGATCTCCCGAGAGAGCCTAAGGGCTAGCAGGGCCGCTTGCGGCTTGTGCAATACGGGGTTTGCACTGAGTTCAGGCGCTTGAGAGCCTGATTTCATGCAGCTTTGCGTGCTTTAATTCTGCCCTCATGGTAGTTCTCTCTCAGAGACTGCCAAGTGTCCATACCGGCCAGTGGTCTCGTGGGGAAAGTGCATCTGTACGGAATCCTGGGAATAATCCCGGGGAAAACAGTTGCTGAGGAAAAAATGAAATTATCAGTGTGTATGTCGTTTCCATCAAAAGCGCTTCCCAATTAATTGGTTCAAAGCGATCGTTGTTGGTAACCTTCTTCTGTTAATCACCGTTCCCGTGTATTTATGTAGGGCACAGTGATGAAACTATTTTGCGACAAGTGCGAAAATATGTATTTTGCAAATTAAATTACTCTTCACCAGCTGAAAAGGAAAACCAAGGAGAATACTGACTCTAGCAGAAATAGGGTCTGTAAAGGAACTTTTCCAGGACAGAGCTGGAGCTGTCAGCACCAGCTTTTGGCCTGGGAGAATGTGTGGGGCAATGAGAATCCACTCAGTTCAGTGGAGTTTGGCTGCAACCTCCGCCTCAGCGTGCCGCCACCCTGGGAAGAGAAAAGATGTTTTCAGAGCAAAGGTTGCCTTTATAAAGCGTCTTGGAGGAATGTATGAAATGTGTCCTCTTCTGAAACGGTCGTTTGTTTCTCAATTACTTTTGTGTTCTTACATGCGATTGGAAATAATAGAATTCCTTTGACCCCTTAAGTCATTATTACTAAATGTTTCAGAACTGGAGTTGCGATTTTTCTTGTCGCTAAAACTTGACAGCACATTGCCCCTGCTACAAAGATGCTGTGAGCCAGGGTTTGGTGTGGGCTTGTTTTGATTAGGTACGCAATTTTAGCATTTTTGTGGGTATTTTGTCAATGTTACGATTGGGTTTGCAGGCACAAGAACACAGCCCTGTTCTCTTTTTGAACAATGCCTACGCCGGCTTCCTGTGCGGGAAATGCAGAAAGCAGTCTTGAAACTTCCTTTAGAAATGTTATATACTGCCTGCCTGATGATAGCAACCAGAAGCGAAGCAATACGAGCAGCCTTGCTTCATTTAATAGTGCAAGATGCTCACAATGCGTTTCAGTTTATATTATTCTAGAGATAAGAATCTTTAAATACTGGAGGAGTGTACAGTGTACGAGCATTGTATTGATATTTTTCTACGCTATCATAACCATAGATTCATCTGCTTGTCCTTATGTT
Source organism: Steatornis caripensis (assembly GCA_013398225.1). Lineage (NCBI taxonomy): Eukaryota > Metazoa > Chordata > Aves > Caprimulgiformes > Steatornithidae > Steatornis > Steatornis caripensis. The sequence goes on from VZSC01004245.1 coordinate 43,537, forward strand.
AGCAATTTAATTTTAATCCAGGGCAATAATGAAAAAGTACATTGCTGGGGAAAAACAAGTTCCTCATAGCCCATGTTCCTGATATTTTTAGGGAATTGAATTGCATTTTCTGTTGACAATAACAGACTATCTTTAGGTCTTCCGTGAACATCTATGAACAATAAAAATAGGTTTGCTAATGTATTGTCAGCCAGAAGAAAATAGGCTATTCATCGCTCTTGTATTTGGGGGCAGATCTGGACCCCCGTCAGTGCCTCGTGGCACCTTTACTCTGCAATTTCCCGAGAGGAACTCGAGCAGCTCCTGGGGCGCAGGAAGGCGCTTCTGCACGAGCTCGCCTTTGCCTGGGAGCCCTGCCCTGCTCGTGAAATGTTTTTGCCAACCTGTATAGATCAGCGAGGGCGCAGGGCCGGGCTGAGCTGCCCTCCAGGCTCGGGGCTTCGCTGAGTGAAGCTGTGGGTGGGTGTTGAGGGGTCCAGGCAGGGACGGCTGTTTCTGCCGGGCAAACCTTCCCAGAGCAGAGGAGAGACGTTTTAACTAACAGCAAGAGTCCCTTCAGATGCTGAAAACCAGACTCATGGTGTAGCCTAGACAGGGAAACAGTATTCAGCAAAGGTGGCCTGGGAAATTCACATCAAACGGAGCTCCTCGCCCTTGTGGGAGACCCAGCTTCTTGTAGGGGTCTGGATGTGAACTCTCTCTGGGATGGTGGATCCTGCCCAGCTCCAGTCCCCTCCAAGGAATGAAGACACAGTCCACAGGCTGTTCGGGCACAGGTTGTCATTGCCACAGCACAACTGTAGCCACAGATTTGTTCAAAACTGGAAACAATCCAAAATCTAAAGATACTTGGATCAGAGATTAGACTTGAGTAAGTACTCAAGAGGGTTGTAAAAGCAGAGTGATTTGGGTTCCATTTTTTAATAATTTAATCTCTTTCTATATATATACAGTACTCAAAACCCCTACAAGATGGAGCACAGTATGAGATGTATTTCCCTTAGTTATCTTTTTCTAAGCTCTTGCAAAGAATCTTCTGTTACAATTTTGAGCTTTATTAAAAAAAATCCTAGGGGAAATGTGTACTATTCTTTATTAAACTACGTAGGACATATTCGTAAGAGTCGCTCACACTCCTCCCACACGCACCTTCCCACATGTGAGATAAATTAAGAATGTCACTATCTTTAATGCCAGAAGTATTTCCATCTTCCACTGCAAATATGCAGTGATGCATCTAGAATAGCACTGTCAGGGGAAGAAATCTTCACATGAACAGAATTTAGCTATTTGTGTTCCGTTTCTACATGCACTTAGTATTTTATCCACAGGGGATATTTTCTTCAGTGGGATCATGTCAGCTGCAGGTGAATGGAGAAAGGAAACTCTTGTTTCTTTATATCTAAACCTGTTCCGCGTCCTGCCCCTTGGCCAGTCCCTCTCTGACAGCCCACGCCTGGTTCAGAGCCTTGCAAAGCTCTAGGAGATGTTGACTGAAGGGCATTGCACTTGCTCACGGCTTGGTGGGTGCTGGGGAATCGGTCCGGCACGCGACAGTGGTGCTGAGCATAGCCTTCAACTCCCAGGTCTGCGCAAAACTGCTGGCTCCAGTGGGGAAGCAGGCAGGAGCGAGAGACTTGAGCACTAATCTTGTGTCTGTGCTTCTGCCTCTGTGACTAATTGCTCTGAAATTTGCACGTGTAATAGCTTTCACTTTTCCTAATACCTCTTACTAGGCTAGCATTTAAAAAGGATGTATTTTCTTGCCGTTAAAAGTGCTAGATGCAAACGGGGAAGCAGATAGATACACATTGCTTAATGATTAAAATAGAATCACAAATTTCAGGGTGTGCGGTCAGGCTCCAAAGAGTGCCTGATCCCGTGTCCAATGCGCGGTATGCTAGCAAGAAATGCACCCACTGCACCGCTCCTCTATGGGAAGGTACAAATTAGAAATTTCAAGGGCTGTTGAACACTCTGAATTTCCACTGTGGATCAGCACAAAGTTATTTGGCACAGGAGGTTCTGTAACTGTGATACATTGGGGAAGTTCATATTGTGCAATGGCCCTAAAACTCACCCTTCCTCCTCTAGTATGCACAGATCCAGTGCTAAGACATGTTTAATATAAAGCAGGTAGGATACTAGCTGACCGGAGCAGTTTTTGTCTCTTGTTGCCTTTTCATTATTCATCTTACGGTCATCTCCTTTGCTATTTATATTCGGCATAAATAATAATTAAACCAGGGGACAGAGGTGTGATGGTGTGAATGCGAAGAAAAACTCCCATGTCCCTGATGTTGCGAAGTTGCAAAGCTAGCTGGGACTGGAGGAGCCTGAGGAAACGTGGCCCGTTGCAAATGCTTGCTGGAGAGCAGGAAAGCATTAACATGCAAGCACTACTCTTAAGTGGCCAGAATGTAGTGATTAAAGTGCTCTCACTGTGTGATCTTGAGCCTCTTGCCCTTTCTCTTCCTTAATTAATTTCCTCTATCATTTATGTATTAATAAAAATAAATTACCTGCTGCATGGGAGGTGAGAGGTTTTACTCATTTATGTTTGCAAACAGCTTTGAAATCCAAGGAAGGAAGGAAGGAAGAGAGCACAGAAGTGAGGCAGCTGTATGTAGTGCATGAATGATGTATGACAAGGTTTCATTCCTTGGCAGTCTGATAATTTGGCATAGGAGTAAGTCCTTCTCCTTTTCTGCTGTCTAAGTTTCTTTTTCTGACATTGTCAAATAAGGCACAGCTTTTGCCTCTAGTGTGGTATGTAAATGAGTGGCTGTATGGACACTTTGATTTTGGGTTGACCAGTACTTTTGTTTCAGACTTCTTTCGTTTGTGAGCATGTATGGAGAAGGGCGCTGCCCAGTGACTGTGGAGTCATCTGCCAGCAGGTCACCCGCTTGAAGTCAGCGCTGGGATTTAAAATTGCTACCATGTCACATCTTTATGGAACAAACATGGATTTGTCTCCTGGAATGTCGCTCTGCTTTCTGCTGTTACCAATAGGGTAGCAGCTGCAGAGGTTATCGTGCATGGGACAGAGGAGTTCAGAAAGGAAGTTTCCAGGTAACGGTGTAGAGTTCGTTATTTATTCTCTACTGTCACAACTTGGGTCTTGCACTAGAATTCAGCTTTTTAATGTCTTCCCCTGAAAACAAACTTGATCAAGGTCTTGCCGTCTAGCAAACCAACATGCAACAGCTCTGGCCAGAGGCTGCCTATATGTTGTTGGTAGCTTTGTCGGTGGAGTTCAGCGAAGGCTCGTGCATGCCCATGGAAGGCGAAAACGTGCTGTCAGTGGATGCTCTGGATGTCTCTTCTCCTGACGAGTAACGCAAACAAACATGACATGCGTCCTACCGGCACAAACCAGTCTCAGGGTGGAAGCAACATTAAAAGCCAGCATCTCGTCTCTTGCAATGTCTAATAGCAACATCTAATTCCGGATTTTCAAAGCTATTCCCCTTAAGGTTATCCTGTGATGTGGAGCATGTTTGTGCACAGGCGGTGGTGCACGAGCAGCTCAGCGCACTTCAGTATGCAGCGAGCTCCTTGGCTGGGGTTCCCCTTGGAGTTCCTCAGCAGGCACTAAGGATGTGTCATGCTTTGAGTCATCTCTTTGAAAGCAGCTTTCCTCCATGAAAGCTCTTTCGGTTTTGACTCCAAAAACTTTACACAGGACGCTGCATTTCACAGTCCTTTGACACAGATTTTTGCAGGGGGAGCGGACAGGAGGGTGAGAAGGCGACAGCTGCCTTTGGGGCCGTGCGTGCCTTCACCCCTTGTGTACGTCATGCCTTTTGCATCAGCAGTTTTCTTTGTACCTCCCCAGTTTGTTTCTCCCAGGGATTGTTAGAAATGGTCAATACCTTCTTGGACGAGCAGTGTGGGATGGGGAGCTTAAATTGCTCTTGGGTGTTTGCAGTTTATCAGTTTTTAAATGCCTCCTTGAGGATGCCTCCCCCCTCGTCTCCCATCTTGATCAAAGCTCAGGTGTCCTGTTCCCTTCTACCTCTTGAATGTTCAGGATTTATGTTTCTTTTGTGCTTATGGCCTAGGTTCACCATGGGGCAGAAACCTTTATGGGGCAGGGAGAAAGGGAAGTGTCTGCCTTTGCAGCATGAGAATGGCCCCAGCCCTGCCACAAGAGCCCCTCCTCATTTTGGGGGGAGATTTCCGTGCTGCAGGGTGCTCTCTAAGCAGCTGGCGCTGAAACCCTCCTGGAGGCTCCTGCCGATGTACAGCCCATGTCCCCGTGGGCAGCAGGAGTCTTGCATTGCTCCCCTGAGCTTGCAGGGGCAGGTCCCCAGGCAGCCCAAAGTGGTGGGCGCCCATCACCCAGCCCTTCAGAGCCGAGGTCCGGTTAACGGCACGTGTAAAGCCCTCCCACTGACGAGGCCATCCGTGCTGTTGCAGAAATGTTGTGCTACTTGCACAAAAGGTGAAGCTCCAGAAGAGCAGTGATTGATTCAGCCTCAGGCCCTACACAGCAGAGAGCAGCTCACGAAAACTAAAGACAAGGCATGTGCTTGCTGACCCTTAATCCAGCTAAAGTACCGTGATGCCTGACCTCCTTAGAAAAAAGCCACAAAACGCATCTCCCTGGATTGTTCCTCGCTGTGTCCAGTGAAATACTGGGAGCTTGGCCACCAGCCAAGTGTTCCTCCCTCTTCTGCGGAGCGCTGTGTTTTCCTCTCTGCCTTGGAAACGCTCATAGACCCAGAGTGAACTCCTGTAAACTCATGGAGAAGAAAACTTATGACCAACTAATTAATACATAGACGTAATGTGATTATAGCCACAACGATAAAAGCTGGTACAGGGCTTTCAGGGTGAGGGAATAAGGCATACAAGCAAGGCACATGTGGGGTCTTATCAGGGGCCGAGAGAATTTATAAGCTAGTCATCAGTGGTTCCCTTAGATACTGATTTTACGGGGAAGTTAATGCACAGCCACTGCACAGTTGCAGGGCTGGCAGCCCACAGTCTGGCCTAGCCCTCGCGTGACCCTCCCTCTCCCAGCAAGTCTGGTCCACTTCAGAGCGCAAGTTTAGGCTGAGCATAGACTGGGACGGACTTTACCTGTGGCAGTGTCATACCTTTGCTTTCAATGCCTATCAGCTTCCGTAGCGTAGACAAGTCCCTGCTTCTAACAGCACACATCTTTTGCTCCAGCCTGACTATTTGGATGCGGAGGTCTCTGCAGTGGTATTTGAAATTCAGGTTTGGGAAAGAGTGAGGAATACTGGCATTTCCACGCAGGTGGCTTAATTCTTTACAGTGGCTGTCTGCAACGCATGAATCATGGATGAAGTAGTGCTACGGGGTGGCTTCATCTCTATAGAGGTGCCCCTTCAGTGGAGGGAGCAGGGTGCTGAGTCCCAGCACCCTCTTCTTTCTCGCACCCTTCTCAGTTCAGCACAGGTAGGTCGTCCCAGCACTGCAGAGTAAGCTTCCTTTTCACAGCTGCACTGCAGGCAGGAGATCGGTGGGACGAGGGATTTGGTTGGCATTTGTGGACTAGGGATGACTAATGTGTCCCTGTCACTAACACATCACTGCTTGTACCAACCAGGAGCGTCACAGCAGCTCGGTGCAAACTGGCTGAGTGCCGTCAGCAATTTGTCGTGGTCATTAGCGCGGCGTGAAGCACTGCGTCCGCAGGCTCCTGCTGGCGTGCGGCACTATGGGGTGCTGTCTGTAGGGCCCGGCGGACCCTTCTGGGACACCCGCGTGCGGTGGCTCCCATCTGTACCATTCACCGTTAAATGTCAATATGAGCCGATTAGAGAGAGACCAGGGGAAGCGGGAATGGCAGCTCAGTGGGCAGTGACGGATCATACCCTGGGGAATGATTGATTTACTTGTTTAGGGCTCCGTTCAGCAAAGAGTCAGATCCATGGAGCTTGGGCTTAATACGAGTTGGGGAGATGAGGCTATTTTAGCAGCAGAGGAAGCCACCAATACTTCAGGCCTTTCTCAGCACGGCACTCACGGCACTTAACCCATTGCACAGCGTCGGGGCCGGCCCCACTGCCAGCCCTTTGCCCTGCCACCAGGCTCAGCCGCCACGACAGCTTCAGGCGCTGCAGCAGCACAGAGAGGAGTTTTGGAAATGCAAGTTTTGGCCCAGCCCAAGCCTTGTGGCAGCAGCGCCGGGCAGATGCAACCCCTCATTGCAGGGGATGCTCAGTTACTCTCCAGCTTTTGCTTTGCTGCAATACACTGAAGGAAGGAGAGTTGCAGCCTGGGCTTTGTGAACAAGGACCATCCTGGAGCAGCGAAACCCTGGGGCCATTTCGTCAGTGACCATAACTGACTTAGTAATTTGGGAGACCTCTCTTGTGAAACGCCCGTTGGCACATCCCACCACTAACTGGGACGGCAAGCTTCAAGTTGATCCTGCACGCTGCAAACCTCTGACGTGATGCAGCCCAAACGCTATGCGCAGGCTTTGCTACGTACCTTCGGGATCCAGAGCACGTGTCTGTCGTGGTCCAACTTGGTAGGAATTGCCAGGCTTAATCAAAGCAGTGATTCATCCGCTCTGGGAGCCTGTCTCAGGGTGTGGGCAGCACCAGCTGCTTTCTGAGGGAGGTGTGAACGGGCCCTGACAAACAACTATGCAATACCGCCGGGAAGGTGTTGCTTCCTGGCAGCAGTGTTTGGCCTGAAGCACCAGCCTTGTCTCAAGTGAAAATAATAGCAAAGTACAGTTGTAGAGCACAGAGATTGTAACAAAAAGATCTAAAAAGATCTCCCTAATATCTAAAATGCTACCTGAGGAGGGCAGCCACTCTCCCTTACAGCTGCATGTGGCTTTTCTGCAAGGGCTGGAGCCATCTCCCGTCTCCTCTGAGCAGGTCTTTCGCCGATAGCAGCAGTTTTGATGGGGCTGCCTAGCTCCCACGCATGTCTCCGCTCTACCAGGACTCCCTTTAGGTTAATTACCTCCTCTGTGCCCAGTTACCACTAAACTTTCTGGGAAGGTTTCTTGGCTGCAGCTGCCAATCTGAATAATCGGTGGTGGTGGTGGTGGTGGGGAATAATCAAACATCGTTGGAAGTATCCAAGTTGCTAATGGAGACAGGTCAAGTGTGATGTGCATCACCTGAGGGCTGAGCACTCAGGAGCAAGACCAGGAGGAAGCGCTCAGCTACTTAAGAGAGGGATGCAAAGAGACCCTCGCTGGAGGATCCTCTATCTGCCTGAGGGAGGCATCTGCTGCTCCGCCTAGTGTCCGCTAATGTCCCATTCGTTGGGTGTGCAGTACAGTACAAAAGTTGATGGGAATAAGTTAGAAAAGCTGGAAATTTAGGGTGTTATCAGCAAAATGCAGGTGGAGGAAATGTGTTCTCTCTTAAAGGCTTCCCACAGATTTAAGTCCCTTGTGTCTTTCCTCCTAAAGTCTGTGCTTAAAAATAGGACTGAAGAAGGAATGCAACACTTTTGCTGGTGTTAATCTGGCAGCTAGTTAGTGCTGGCTAATTATTGTATAGGCCAAATAGCTCAGAAGAGACCTGCTTTATGGATGTGCAAAATGGCTGCTGCTCTCAGGAAGCAGGAAAATTTGGAATCTCTTGTCTTTTTTTACTTCTTAGGAGGCGCAGTGACCTGCAATGCCTTAGCTTAATGAGTCTCATATCTGTGCTTACCCACCAGGTAACAGCAGGTCAACTGGGCTCCTGGTAGAGTTGGGGACGCTTAAATGAGGAAGAGCAAGTTCTCTAATGATCCCTGCTGCGCTCCCGGAGAAGGCTCACCTAGGCTAATGCTGTCCCCTGCTGAGTGACCACCATCATCCTTTATTTCTGAATCTGCTTCTTGTACTTTTGCAGATAAGAAGGATTTAAGGCTGTTAGCAAAAGGCGGTATGCTGTTTGGGAAAGGCTTGGCTCTGGGTTGTGCTTCCTTCTGGGTGCTGGTATGAGCTCTGTGCTGCTGAAACACGCAAGCGCGTTTTTTTGATGGCAGCGAGTCACAGGTCTGTCTGTTCACGGTCCACTCTGGAGTTGCCAAACCTGCGTGTCGTTGTACTAGGCTGCTGTCCCTTCTGCTCCCAATATCTGGGCACTCCGTGCACCCAATTCTGATGATGTTCCAAAACAACAAAAAAACCCCAAATCCCCCCCAAACAACTCTGAAGTCTGAAAACAAATTACGAGTTCCCAGTCTAATATCACTAGTGTAGCATCCATGACCTCCAAAACCAATCCTTGTCCTGAAGAACTTACAGTGCTTGCAGACTGAAGAAGGGTCGCTTCAGAGGCAGGGAGGAGCAGAATGAATGACCAGGCAGGGACCTGGCCTGCAATGGGTAAGGCAGTGCTGGAAGATGAACCTCAAGCTCTTCAGACCTGGAGGCCTCCCCTGTAAGGCTGCGTTTCAAGTACAAAGCAATGTATTTTAATCGAATGCTTGAGAACATCTGTGGGAAGGGGTTCTGCGTTTGGTAGCTGTTTGGGTTTGCTGCCTGCTGGAGCGGAGTGGGGTTGTCCCCTGTGAGGTGCTGTGCTGGCTGGAGTCTGAATCTGCTGCTGCTTTTGCCATGTGTCTGATTTTAAGTTCAAAAGTTACTGGTTTAGGGGAGTGCTATTGCTGACTGGGTGGTTTTGTGCTGGGCAAGGGGAGCAGGAGAGCAGGCTGGGGTCCAGCAGTGGGAGTGCCGTGAGGCGAGGCTGCCTTCAGACTCACTGGCTGGGCTGTGGGCTAGACCTTGCAGGGATGCATTAAAGGGAAGGGAAATGGGGACTGGCCTACAAAGTGGGGATGCTGCTGTCTCTCGGGCATTCCTGTCTCTTCCTCCACCAGCGTCTATTGGGTAAACTGTTTCTTCCAACTCGGTGCCTTCCTCAGTGTGATGAGGAATGCTGTGGACTGAACTGCTCTTCTGTGGCAGTGTGCTCTCTGCAGCGAGTGAAGTTCTCTGCGGCGCTCAGTGACCCAAGGAGCTAGGTGAGAGAAGAAGAAATGCTGACTGGAAGGTGGTGCTTCCCTGCAAAGCCATACGGTCCCCTTCTGTCAACACCTTTGGAGAGCTAGCTTGGTTTTCATTTCAAATACATTTAGAAACCTCAGTCTGGTGAGAGGGGACTCCTCTTCTAAGCTACCTGCAAACCGGCTCTTTCTGTCATGTGCTGCTCCTCTCCCACCGACTGCTGTGCTCATCAGCACAGATCTGCGAGACAGCACAAATCCTGATGGCTGGGGGAGAGGCAGGCAGAGCCCATCTGCACAGTCCATGCTTTCTCCACATGCTCCTTAGGCTTGATCCAGACCAGGGAGCCAGCTCCTTTCACTGGTAGCATCTCCAGATGCCCATTGTCTCCTGCTGGCCAGGCACTGGGGAGAGGTGGTGCCACCCCATTGACACGTTGGCAATTGCTGGTGTTGCCAGTTCAGGGGTCCAAAAAGTAAATTTGTGGTGCTCCAGGAAAACACATCCTTCTTTCTGAAAACTATATGAGATGGAGTGGCACCTTCTGTTTATTCGCCCTCTCGCCAGGCTTTTTAACATTATTTATTTAGCAGCTTGCGAAGAGCTCACCAGCCAGCAGCACCTTCCCTTTGAGCCATGGTCTGTCCCTTGCCATGGCAGGCTGCCCGCTTGCCGAATGTGCTTTTATTGCTGTTCAGCTGTTTTAAGGACCTGCTTACCAGCTAGGCTTTGGAGAGATTAATAATGTCTCTTTTCCATACAGTGCCCTTGACAAGCCAGAAATCCGCCCATTCACTGTTTTGAGCAATTAAAATTATGACATGGCCATCAACCCCCACGCAACCAGTTGGCAAAAGCGCTTTACAATGGAAACTCCAGTCCTCGGCGAGTGAATTTGTATGTAGTTTGGCAGAGAATAGCCCTGCTGACTTCCCAGGCCGACACTGCTTTGTTACTCAAATACAAACATCTAAAACCAGCATTAGGCACCGAGAGCCGCGCCAGAGCCGACTGCTGTTGTCGTATAATAAAACAGCATGTTGAGGTTTGCTATTCTAATTGGGCAGCGAGGAACCCCGGCGGATGGCGGAGCTTATTTATTGATTGCTCTTCAGATCAGAAACTGGACGGCACCGCAGGGAGCTAGTAAAGGAGGAAAACCATTTTAAATACACTGTAAATGCTCCTTTGCAGGATTAATGAGTGGGAAACTGTAATGTGTGTTAACAGAATGCACAGAAAAGTAAAAGCTGGTAAACTTGCATGGCTTTTCCTTCCACAGGAGAATTCTGCTTCAGCAGAGGTGGGGAAATACAGGCTGTAATAAACGTTGCTTTGTTGCTCGGGCCTTATAGCGCAACAGAATCTATATCCTTACACTGAAGTTCTTGCAAAATGGCAAATTGTTACAAAATACAAGGGGAAAACACTTAAAAAATGAAAAAAAGGTGGGAGGCGTCGGAGTCACCAGAAGTAGACGCTTGCCCTGTTGGCTACTTTTTTGCTCGGGGCTAGCTTGCAAAAGGCATGAAACGTGTGCTGTGCACTATATCTCCTGCATAGCTGGGAGGGATTCACCAAGCAAAATCGCTGAGGGAGTCGAGAGGGACAGGGTCCGTGAAGCCCCCGACTAAGTCACTTCTCACCATGCAACACATTCCCATCCTCAACAGCTGGTCGAGTCAGTGTGAGAGANAGAGGGAGTCCAGAGGGACAGGGTCCGTGAAGCCCCCGGCTAAGTCACTTCTCACCATGCAACACATTCCCATCCTCAACAGCTGGTCGAGTCAGTGTGAGAGAGGAGAGCGGGTCGTGATCCCATTTAGCGCTTTGCTGAGCGTTCGCATCTTCACCCAAAGGCTTTGCGTGGCTCTGGTTTTCTTTCAAAATGCCTGGGAGGGGAGCTGAGACACTGAGGCACAGATGTGAAATGAAAGTATAAAAGCCTGTGCTGTCTTTTTAGGAACATGTGCTGTTCCAATGGTTTGCCAAACTCTTATAATTATCCTAACACCTGCAGCTTGCCTGCAATTCAACCCTGGGTGCTTTTTTTCTGCTTGATCAGCTCATTTCTAGCTGCCTGTCGCACGGGAGATGCCCTCTCCCGCACAGCGGTTATGGTTACGGAAGCAGCTCCTGCGAGCAGAGCGGTCGGCGGGAGGGGGGGTGCAATCGCTCTGTGCCTCCCTTGGGCATCTTGTGATCCTGGCTGAAGGAGACAGGTGACAGGCACAGTCGAGGATCAGCATGTAGAAGTCTTGAGGAATTTTAGGAAGCCTAATGTCTTTGTAGTGATCCAACTTCTTGTAGAATCACTTACGAGTGAAATACTAAGAAAGCTGAGTAAACCAGAAAGATGCTGGGGTTTCTCAGTATAAGGGGCTTGTATTGCATGGGGAATGAACTCATCTGCAAAGCTTGTTTAGTTTTAATGTGATGCCACCCTCTGCTTGCTTCCCCTTTGTGTTTGTCCACCTGACACATCCAGACTCAACTGTGAACAGCTTGCGACAGGGGATGTTTTTCCTGTGTTTATAAAGCCTGGAGACGTCGGGCTGTGGTTGAAAGGGGGCTGGGTAGTCTCTGGTGCAACTAGACCTGATCCTGAACTGAAGGACCATCACCAAGATCAGTGAATTGGATGCTTAGACTTCTGCAGCCTCAGACTTTTGCCATCGTGTGGCTTTTAAGACGGGATTGGCAGCGTCCTCTGGGAGACCCGTAGGCGCATCCCCGCATGGGTGTCTCCTGGGCCTTCTGCCTGGGAGGCAGCTGCCCCCAAACCACCGCATGCTCAGAGATGTGCTTTCAGGACATCGTGGCAGACCTGAATGCGATGGGCTGGGCTGCCTCCGCAGGGCTCAAATGCTTCGGCGGCAACGTGGCTACCTCATTGCTAGAGCCATCGGTTCAGATCTCCAGATCTCTTGAGAGACCTCCTCCACTCATGCTTAGATCACCAAACACCTTTGCAAATGAGAGGCTCTGTCTTTGTTATCCAGTCCTTCCTTGTGGAGCGTGAATGATTTCTTAAGCACACAGAGGTGTGTGATGCAAGTACTCGTTACCCACCCCAGATTGTTACAAATGAATCACAAAGTAAACCTAATGAAACAAAGCACATAAAAGTGGATTGATATTTGACTTGGCTTGGCTTGATGTTTTCTCTTTTGTTTTGTTATTTTTTTCTTTTTTTTGTTTTTGCCACTTTGGCATCTACTCTAGGTTTTGATCCAGCGTTGTTCCCTTCCTGCCATCCCTTTAGAGTTTTCGCAGATCACTCCAAAGTAAGAAAGAACCAAGCAAAATGAGAGACAAACTGCCAACACAGAACAAGCATATCAACAACACAGAACAAGCTTAGAAGGTTTTTCAGACCTGTTTGGGGCACCTTGACAAAGAAGCTTTATTTCTACAGCTGTGGATGTTATTTTCAGGGGACTCCCCTCTGCAGAATGCTTTGCTGAGGAAGTAAAGACTGGAGCGCCTGTGGGCAGTCATCGCTGCTGAGGGTATCTTCATGTGATAAGTGGAAAAGTAAAGTAAAACTTACAGAATAGCTATGGGAAAATTTCATATCATAGAGTATAGCCAAGTCCCAGGGCACATTTCAGCTTGTTTTTGAGGGGGAGCCTTTTTGTTAGCATTTATCCTACGCCTTCAGTACCGCTGGCAATGAAGAGCAGTTCTCTGAAGGAGTTCCCACAGAGGCAGTTTGTGATCTACAGAGCCTGACTTTCAGACGATACTGTTGATGAACTTCCACCCAGGGGGTGGTAGCTGTTGGGAGCAGGGCGGTGGTCTAAGGAAGTTGTAAGACATAGCTTGTTTTTTTATTTTTTTCCTCCCATTTCATGAAAGAATTATAATGGGTTGTGCATTGAAGGATGAGTGGTGAAGACGATGTGAGATGGACAATGGTGAGCAACGTCCCTGGCTGAGCTGAAGGCTATCTCTGCCTTTGAGGGCAGCTGCCAGCATCTGTCTGCACCAACTTTTGAGCCACCAGCTGTGGAAGGCTCTGGCGCAGCGGGCTCTCTTAGGGCACATCCAGAGTCCCTAATGCCTTCTAGTGCAGCCAAGCTCCTATTTTCCTTGCTGAGAAGCCTCCGAGGGGGCACAGGCAGGGTCTGTCTTACTGTGTGGAGAGAATAACAAATAAAAGCCATCAGAAAAAGGAATGGAGAGTTATTTTCAGGGTGAATCTGCACTAGCTAATAGTTTTGTGTCTTCTTAAAAACCAAAACCTCACTGGAGTTAGTCCTGCGGCAACAGAGATCCTGCCCTGGGGAGGCTTTCTTTGTGGTTGCCCCAGCAAAACAAATATACTTAGGGTGTATCTCACTCCATGGGCAGGGTAACAAGCAAACAAACCAAATCAGCCCATCTCCAGGTAGTTTTTGGTGCTTTGTAGTAGCTACCTTCCTGCCAGGAGCATTGCTGCTGCCCCGCTGAGAGCTGAAGTGCTGGCCGACCGGTGCAGGCGCAGCTCTGCGCTGGCGTTGGTGTGCGTCTGCCTGTCCTCCGCTGGAGCCGGAGCGCTGGAAATAGTGCAGTAATTCAGTTTGGCACGGGTGCTGAGGGCTCTCAGCTTGCTTGCAGGAGGTCTTTGTCCCAATCCTAAGCGCTGAATGCCTTGGGAACCTGAGTGTTCGGAGGCCAAGCCCATCACCCTTGAAATGGGGGGCAAAGGCAGCATTGGTTCCAGAGGATGAGTGTGGTTATGTTTGCTGCTGGCCTGGGTACGTCTGGGATCCAGGTGACAAAGCCTGGCTCCAGCATGTCCCAGGTGGCTGTTTTGCAGCCAGAGCATCAGTCTGGTGAAGCCAAACCTTGAGAGTCAAATCCTCCACAGACAGAAGCAGACGCAGTTGTTAGTGCTTTTGGAAAAGCTGGGCCATTAATTATGAATGGAGCATGTTTACTTGCCTGCTTCCAGGGGACACGGAGCAGAAGAGTGTCTGCCTTCATACAAGACGTGTACAGGCACGCAGTGAAATACAGAGATAGTTAAATGTTAATGCTCATGATCTGATTTTTGGCTGTCTTCCTGCTTTTCTGTTTGCAGATGTGAGTTTTTTGTGTTTAGCTTTTTTTGTTGTTTTTTTTTTTTAAAAAAAGTCTCGAAGAACAAAGAGCCTGAGAGCCTTCTGCGTAAGATCTGAACGCTCTTCTAATCAGAAAGGCAGGGGGAATAATTTAGAAACCAGCCAAATAAAACTCGTCTGCCAGTTAAAAACAAAACAACCTTCCACTGACATTCGAAGTGGTCTCTCGCTCCTGGAGCGGGAACGGCATCTGTGGAAGCCTTCCAATTCATGCATTTGGAGTCACTTTTATTGATGTTGACCTAATGGCTCAGGTCATTTGAATTTGTTATAATTACAATGGGATGGACTTTGATTATTCCTTCTCTGCACATCACAGCAAAGTCGTGAGACTTTTGGGCAGTCTGCAATGGTCTCTGGCTGCCGTACTGAGGTTGGTTGATGGTTAATAACACCACCACCCGTTTAGAGTTGCGAAGAAAAAAATAAAGAAAAATAGAGCCAGGGCAATCAATAAACTAATTCTTTTACATAGTCAGAGCAAAGCAATATTTTTGCTATTTGCAAACAACAAATACACCAGAATATGTGGAAAGCTTAAATTGTTTTACTGCTCGGGCAGCTGTTCGACAACTTGTGAAGCAACACTGAGGTCACATATTCCTGGNTGAATTTGTTATAATTACAATGGGATGGACTTTGATTATTCCTTCTCTGCACATCACAGCAAAGTCGTGAGACTTTTGGGCAGTCTGCAATGGTCTCTGGCTGCCGTACTGAGGTTGGTTGATGGTTAATAACACCACCACCCGTTTAGAGTTGCGAAGAAAAAAATAAAGAAAAATAGAGCCAGGGCAATCAATAAACTAATTCTTTTACATAGTCAGAGCAAAGCAATATTTTTGCTATTTGCAAACAACAAATACACCAGAATATGTGGAAAGCTTAAATTGTTTTACTGCTCGGGCAGCTGTTCGACAACTTGTGAAGCAGCGCTGAGGTCACATATTCCTGGTGTCTGAGGATGAGCAGCTGCAGGGAGCAAGAGCAAATTCAGAGGCACCTGCGGCCGCAGGAGAGCAAAGCTGGGAAAAGCCCGGCTCGTGGCGACGCTGCTGGAGCCCGTGTAGGCTGTGCGTGCCCTGAGGAGGAGCCTGCGCTGCAGCGCAACATCCCGGCACGGAGAGCCGGCGCTCAGCAGTGGGAGCTGGGGGTCAGGTAGGGATCGTTGACCCTCAGCGCAGGGTGTGAGCGTGCTGCCTGGGGGTCTTGGGGTTGTCCGCTTGCTTTTGTGGAGATGGGAGTCCTTCAGGCAGCCTCGTTAACTGTGGTTTAAACAGAAAGTTACTTTTTCAGAACTTGGTTTTCTCCATTCTTTTGCCCTCTGGTTTGGTGAGTCTGTGTGCAACAGATCCCTTAGGGAAAGGCGTGGGGGTGGTGCGCCTGTGCAGTCAGGTTTTGATCCTTCCTGTCTGTTTTCCATGTACGTGATATGCTTGTTTCTGATTTTTGTTTAAATTATTTTACTTTGTATTGCTGCGTTGATGTATTTATATCACTTTATAGTCGGAAGTGTCTAGAGTATTAATTACTAGAAAACCACATGAGAAAATTGGGCTTTTGTGCCAACATTCCTATGCTAATGTACCAAAAATAATCATATTTAAACATCAGTAACACTAAAATACATTTAAATTGGAACTATTGAAATTCACCTCTTATTTCTGTCAAGGGCTCCAAAACATGCTTATTCTAAAATACCGAATGTAACATAAAAGCCTAAGGCTTCTGAAATGTCATCGCTTAAAAAATAATCTGGACTTCAACTGGCGGTCGGTGGAGGTACAGCGAACCTTTTAGTGGCTGAGCTAAGCAACCCTGAACATCAGGTTTGTAGTACTTGTATCAACAGGCTGGCTGTTGAAGTTCGGCTGCGTTATCATGGCCGCTTGCTGCGAATAAGTGGCGGGGCAGTACGGAGGAGCTGACGTTGTGCTACGGGCTGCCTTGAGAAGCTATGGAAAGTGAGAATGTGGGTGCATGCAGTCTGAAATGCATTGCGTTTGCCCGTGGAAAACGGGGGCAATTTATTAAGGAGCGTTTCTGATCGGAACTCTTGCTTTCAGTCTGTCTTTTTGAGGACAAAGGACTTTTGCTGAGGACACTCGCGCACTGCTGTATGTTGCATCGCTGCCAGACCGAATGGTTCCTCAGGAAAGCACTTGGCCTCGGAGGCGAGCCCGGAGGGTTTCTCTGCAGCCCCATGGATGAGCTGGAAGTGGCTGGTGAGCACCCGGTGTGTGGGAACCGCAGCCTGGCACAAGAGGCTGTACTGTGGGTGGTTCGCAGCCCTCGTTGGGGACAGCAGGCCTGGGACACGGAGGGGTCGTGTTCGGCCTCCATCCGTCTGTGAGCAGATGGTTTTCTTCTGCTCTGCTCTTTTCTGAGCAGCAAAGTGGCAGAGAGCAGGGGCTGGGCACAGCCCCGGGCTGCTCTGTGAGCCTCGGGGGGCATCTGATGAGATGCATTGTATTTTCCAAATCGTTCTCACTTCTCTGTGCTTTTACCTCCCCTCTGCATTTATATCTAATACAACAGCAGCTGGCTGCTGTCGCTGCCTGACTTCCAAAGATCTCCAGTTCTGGACTGGCAATGCAGGAGGAGCCCCCAGCAGCACACACCGATGATTTTTCCTGTGCGATCTCCCCTTCCCCCCCAGTCTTCAAACCCAGATGCGCTGGTGGAGTTCAGATGTCCCACAGAGGTCCAATTTAAAGAGCTGAAGTGACAGAGAATCTGTCACATCCTCAGGTAAATTGTTCCCGTGGTTAATTAATTACCTTAACTTTTCTGCACCAAGAACAATTTTATTCCTCTGTAGAAATGCCTGTGGTTTCCAGCCACTGGATCTCAAGATGCCTTCATCTGTCACATTAAAGAGCCTCATCTTATTACTCCTCTCTCTGTGTAGGCACTTGCTGACCACTCTCAAGTCACCTCTTAACCTTCCCAGGGACAGACTAAATGGATTGAACGTCTCTAGCTCCCCGCCGTAGGGGAGGTTTATCAACCTCCCATTCTTCTTGCTTCTGCCTGCTGAAACCCCTCCAATTTGTTCTTATCCTCTTTTCCAGCCAGATGCAGCGGGGGCTTGAACAGCCTTTCATGTCTTCTACCACGGCTAAAGAGCTTCTGGCCATCTGCTGAGCCCTGCCCTGCTCTGTGCACCCCAGGGCTGAGTTTGTCCTCAGTTACTGCTGCGTCCAGGGCCAGGCTGAGCCCCTGGTCCCTCTCCGGTGCCTCCGTGAGAATGGGACGGGGAGCGCAGAGACGTCAGTCCCAAGCCTGGGATCAGCCTGTTGTGGCCCAAGGGGTTTTTGTGCCGCTAATTCCACGTCCGTCCTGGCTATGCAAGAGGAAAGGGAAGGTCCTGAGACAGGCAGCTGTGCTGGGCTGGGAAGGAGGGCCAGGGGGGCCAGGGAGATTGACTGCCTTTGGAGTCTGCTCACCCAAAAGTTCACCCGCTCCAAGTGAGTGTAATTGTAGAGACAAAGTAGGAGCAGCCTGAAAATCACAGGGACGGCATAACTTCCAGCTGAGGAGAAAAGGGCCTTTACGAGGTCCTGAACCAGTGTCCTTATGCGCGTTGTGCTGCGGTGTGATGTGGGAGCACTCAGCCACTCCACCGCCAGTTAGAAATGAGAAATTTCAAGGGCTATTGAGCACTCTGTGAATTTTCACAGTGGCTCAGCGCAAAGTTATTTAGCACAGGTGTTTTGGTAATTGTGATGCATTGGGAAAATTCACAGTGCTCAATGGCCCTCAAACTTCCACCTGCTTGGTGTGGTGGTTAAGTATTAGTGCACTGGATTATAAGATAAAATATGCAGGAGAGAGTTGCTGGCTGCAGGACTTTTTCTTGCACTGGTTATATTTCTTTGTTATTCTAGGATCGGTTTGTTTATCTGACGTGTATTAGAAGGATGGGAAGTTTTGCACATAGTAAACCTGACGGGTCCGCATCCCCTCACGGCCCAGGTGAGAGCACTGCGGAGAGGAAGGGGATCTCCAAACCATATCCCTGGCTGTGCTTGGTGGCATCTCCGGGGCTCTCATTCTGGGGCCGCGTCGCTTCCAAAAACACCCGACGGTGAGCCCTGGGAAGGGGGAGAGGGAGCAAGAGGGACCTCTGCCCGCGCTTCTCTTAATGTGTGCATCTGTAGGGGGCCTGCGAGTCCTGGGTAGAATTTTCTTTTAATTATCGCTTTCCAAGTCACCTCTGCTCCCACGCTGACTGTGCTGGGAGGGGCCCTTCGGGAAGGACACTCTGTCTGTCCTTTCATGCGCAAATGGATTGATTGGGTATCTTTGCAAGGATGTCATGTGGCCAGGTACAAAGAAAAGAAGAAAGCTTTCATTTTACTTTTACTTCAGCCGTGACAGTGGAACATCATGGCAAACACGAACGCTGAACTGACGACACGGGCCATTATTACGAAGTAACTAAATACAGAAAATACTGTTTTCTGCTGTCTCCTAAGCTGAGTTGTTGGACTGATCCTGCAGGCTTTACTGATTTTGCTCTGCTATGGATGGGCAGCTAAAGCAAAAGGACGTGCGACACCGTGGGATGGCTGAGCTGATTGGCTGCTGCCGTTTGCAGAGCAAACTGATGTTTCATTTTTTGATTTTTGGTGCTGAATGGATACTAGCAACGTGGTTCCCCTCCTTCCACAGCTTTCCTTCCAGACAAACACAGGTTGCTGCCTGGCTTCGTTCCACTCAGTTCTCTCCAGATATTCACCCCAAGCCCGGTTATCATGGGAACGTGCCTGCACACAGCCACCGAATCGGCGTTTTCAAGGGAGGGAGAGTTCAGCATCTGAGAGCAAAAGGTGATAAACAAGAGTGCACTAAAAATCCCAGATCTGTGCTGGGGAAGGGGAACGATGGTTGGGTCGGTTGAGAGCCCGTTGCTGTATTCGCTCACGGAGGTGTAAGCTCAGGTGAGGAAGAGGAAAGCGGTGGTTGCGGTGGGGGTGGGAATACTGGGATCAGGACCTGTCAGTGTGTCTGTGTGCGGCTGCCACACGGAAGGAGCTGTCTGTCACCGGAGGACTGACAGGACGTCACTGGCCTGAGGGCAACCCAGCTCCATCCATGGGGGCTGGAAATCCCTCGGTGGGGCTGGGGATGTTCAGCCCAGAGTTTCTTTTCAGTTTGTGGTGCCTGGTCCTCCACAACGTGCTCCTCCGCAGCCCTGCTACCCGAGCGGGATGGCAGCGGTGCTTTCTTGGTCCCCTGGCTCCTGCAGCTGAGACAGCAGCATTTCTGCTTTTGCTTCCTGTCTCTCTGTCTTTCCAATCGCTACCAGCAGCCTCCTCCATGACGAGAAGTGAGCATGTCCCCTGCGAATACTGGCAAGCCCGCAGGCTGGCTCGCTGCGTGTTGCGCTGCGGGTTTTTGGCAGGGCCAAGCACCGACTCTGCGCTGTGCTTGGCTCTTGCAGGCACAGGTGGGACTTTGGTGATGAAGAAACAAAAGCACAACAGTCAAGGTTTGTCATGAGCACAATGCAGCCACCTGCAAGGGTCTCCAGAAGATGAAAAGCTGGTGCGTACCTAGAGGGTCCTGCCATGAAATGCAAGTAAAGTTAATGGATTGATTTTATTTTGAGCTTATTGAAACATTTCAAAATTCCCAATTCTGACAAGATTTTGAATGGAAGTTTCAGTTGTCTCCTCCCTACTTCACTTTCTCCCTCTCACACCATGGTTTTTGGTGTTATTAACATGTAAATTAAGCTCGTTTATAGAAAATACCACCTTGACAAATTGACAAGCGTTGTACATGACAAGGGTTTGGGCTGGGGGGTGTTTCTGTTTCCACAATGGCTATCGTTCCCTGGGATGGAAACGCGGCCGTGTGCAGTGGTGGTCTGAGCGCACACGCTGCGTTTAGCCCTGCTTCACTTGGAAACGCACGGCTGGGGTACGGTGCTGGGCGCCGCCGTCGGTGTTTGTGCAGGGTCTCTCCAGGTCCTGCCAAAGCCAGCACATGATTTGCTCTGTTGCTGCTACCGGCATCAGGTTTGGACCTGTGTGTTGCATAGCAACCCTAAACTATTATAAGAACCCTCAAAGGGTATTAATGCTACTCATGAATAAACACAGTTTTTCTCACTCCGGTTTATGAATTGTTTTTATGCTGTTCCCCAGTCGAGTGAAGGCTTTCATCTTCCCAAACAATGAAATTCAGGTTACTGCCAGAAGACTGGTAGCTCTCACTCGGTGGCACAGTGGCTGTAATTAGTCTTTTCCAGTGCATGCTTGGATTTCATTTTAAGGAGGACTTGACTTTAACTTGCTGCTATTACTCACAGGTGACCAGGCTCAGCTCCCACTTGTAACATGGGTTTCCTGGGAAGTGTGAAGAAGAGGTTGTGTTTCAGGTGTGGATGTTCCCTGTGTGGATCCTCATTCCCAGATGGAAAGTGCTTAGATCTTGTCCGTCTTCACTTCTAGGAAAAATCATCCTTGAAAGCAAGTGATATATTTTTGCCTTTTTCTCTGACTCTTTGAAAGGTGTCAGTACTAATTTAATTAGTTGGTGCATAATAGTTTATCATTTCCAAGTCTAATGTATTATAATGTTGTTTATACCGATTTGGTGATTAAAGGCTTTGTCAGAGTCTTTGTTTCTTTTCAAAAAGAAAACGTATTTATCACCCTTAAAAAAACCCTCCTTTGTTCTGCAAAGCAGACACACCAGATTAAGGAGGCTTATTTTACCTGAACAGGTATTTACAATAATTTTCTCTACTCTTGCTGTCATATTTTTATCCGCAGTGCCCTTGTCTTGCTCTGCAAGGTAACTCCTCACCGGGACCAGCTCTGTCACGCAGCACTGTGGCTCTGCTCAGCCTCAGCCCATGCTCATGGCTACCCGCACCCTCTTCTCTTTACCTGTGAGCCTCGTCCATCTTCAAAGGGCCCTGCCCAGCTCTGTGCCTGCCAGCGGGGTCTCTCAGAGCTTCTCCCGCAACATGACCCTCTTGCACAGGGCTGTTTCTCAGGGATGCTCCCAATGCACGGGTCCAGCTGTGGGTCCCCAGGGTGGTCAGTGCAGGCACTGGGGCGGCTGTGGGACCCACCACCAGCTGGGGAGGCCATGCCTGGGGGGAAATCCCGGCGTGTTCAGGGGCAAAAAGCCCAGTGTGGAGGCTGAGGGAGCTCCTTGCCTCTCTGCTTCGCTGATGCAGGCAGTGTTGGTGGGTTTGACCCTGCCCAGCAGAGAGGTGCTGCCGTCCTTGGACTGATGGGCCTTCCCCAGCTGCCATTCCCAGGGACCACGGAGCCTCCACCAGGATTTCACCAAATCCCACTTCATTTCCCCGCTCTCCTTGCGAGAAGGAACACCTCCACTTTGCAGCAGTATTGGGCTGAAGATACAGCCAGGTGAGTAAATGGAAGAAGGCCTCTCTGCGCAGAGCAGGATACCATCTAAACCCTTCTGGTCTGGGGTGTGCGCTGGGTTCTGCTTTACTTTGCGTGCATAAACACGGGGTCCTCCGTGCGATGGCCGCGGCTGCGGGCTGTGTTTCCGGTCCCAGAAAGAGCAGCGTGTTTCCTCCAGCTTCCTGCTGGAGCCTTAGCTGCAGTTTTCTGCAGCTGGGTGAATGACCGTGTTTGTGTCTGTCATCAATTCCACAGTCTGTTATTTAAATTACAAAGCTCATTCTTTGCATCAGTGTACGCACAGCAAGTTAGCAATCTATGCATAAAGTCCCAGCAGGCAGTGATTGTCTCCTAAGGAAGGCACAAGTAAAGACAGCCCAGTGGATTGACAGAAATATAGCTGAATTCATATGCGTTCCTGGAACAACTGGTTTTCTTTCGAAGAAAGTTGCCGTTAACGCTGTAGCAACCGAGCATAGGTGAGCAGGGTGTTGAAAATTAAGCTGCCAGCACAATTACAGCGCGGTGTAAAAAACCCCCGGTGTCATCAGCTTGTTTATGACCTCAGTAAAAACAAGCCCCAGACCTGAACAATTATGCTAATTCTGCTTTGATTTACAGCAATGATAACCAGCAAATGCACTGCTGGAGCTGCCTGATGCTGCGCTGGAGGAGCAGGCAGGGATCGCACGGGGCTTTCTGCAATGTTTTTCCTTAATGGTTCATTAAGGTTTGAGTTCTGGTTAGCGTCGCCCCCTCATCGGGCATCTCCTCCAGCCGTGGGTAAGGGCGATGTGAGCCCACTGACTCGTCTTTACTGGAGGGGGAGAATGTGGGTGATGCGGAACGGGGTACCACTGATCTCGGTGAACTGGCAAAGGAGATAAGAAAAAGAAAGAGGGTTTATTGTTATTATTATTTTATTTTTTCTTTAATTGCTAACCATAATAGGGCTGTGCTGTCCTTGGCCTGGGCAGCGGCTGGGCAGGCAGACAGATGAGACTGTTTTAGCCTTGTTTCGCCTCTGCGGTGTGGTCTCTTCAGGACACTGGCAGTAGACGCCCCAGTCACTCAAATACGCAAGTTGGAGCTGTGCTGGCCCTTCCTCAAAGCCTTGAGCAGCTCCGAGAGCCATCCCCCGCCCCACCAAGACCTGCTGGCGCCAGCGCAGCCGGCGCTGTTTACCCGTGAGCGTGGTGGAGACGGCAGGAGCACCTTCGGGCCTCCAGAGGTGCTGAGCCACCTGGATGTTTGAGCTTACTGTGGATAAAAAGGCTATTTTCACAGAGATCACTGGTTAAACTTTTAGTGGGGAAAAAAGGAGCTAGAATTTTAAAGTAACTGAGCTCTCCCAGACCATTTCCAGATGTCCTTGCAAGGGAAAGTTTCGGGGTCTTGCTTTTTTTCCGGCAGAGGCTGAGGGGGGTGTGTACGTGTGTATGTGCGTATGTATATTTTCTATCTGTACAGACACACGTGCACGCATGGGCAGGAGAAACGCCGTGGAGGCTCTGAGCTCTTCCTGCATGCTCCAGCCAGGCTCGTCGGGCCAGGCAGCACGGGGCTTGTGCACGGGCCACGCTGGGGCTCCGAGTGGGAAAATCACGCGGGCAGTGTCACCTCCCCGGGGCACTCCGACTAAAGCCTCCGTGGGTGCAGGCACTCTTGCCCGATGCTTATTTGCATTGCTGCCCGAACCGAAGTTCATGGTCGCTGATCTGTGTGGGGTTCAGCTGTATTCTGCCGTGCTCCAATAAATCAAAGCAAGCAGCTCCTGCTCTGGAGAGCCCGGGGCGTCAGCGGATGGGGGAGCATCATGCCCTGGCCACGCTGCTGCAGCTGAGCCCGCTTGCCCGACTCCCCGCCCTGGGCGGCGCTGAGCGTGTGGAGGAGCCCCCCCTTAATACGCCGTGAGTATTTTTAACTCTTGGAACAATTTCTGGGTCCCCGGCAATGGTCTTTCTTCTTGCAGCAAAGCAGTCTGGGGAAGGCTGCCCTTCACTCTCAGGCTTTAAAGTGACTTTTTGTTTTTTCTTTCCTCTGACATAAGGATAACGTCACAAAAATGAATGCAATGCTTTTTGTTCTTTGGGGTTTTATAATGCAATATATTTTGGCTGGTGTGAAAGTTACACGCGCTGGATGTAGCTCCTGCACGCTTCACCAAGCGGTCTCCGAGTGGTAGGATGACAATGGCACAGCTTAGCCTAACGAGTTTAAGCACAAACAGTTGTTATTTCTGAATAAATATGTTCTGTGAAGTGCTACCAAACTTCTACAGAAATTATTAAACTATTATTAAATTTTAATTATTATATTTATACGGGTTATATTTATTATCGTCATTT
>VZSC01004245.1:68621-79908 GCA_013398225.1 Steatornis caripensis
AAAAAAAAAAAAAAAAGCAACAACCCCCACACACACTTTGATAAGAACCAAATGGGAATGAAATTTCCACCCCCCCTCCCCCAAGTTTCAAAAAGAACAACAACAACAAAACAATTTGAAGAATTGGCAAGGAAACAAATTGAACTATCACGGCCAGTTGTAAGGGCCATGCTTTGGCTCTGGAGAAATGATTCATAAATATTCATTCGCCTGGGGAAACATGAAAAACAGGATTAAAGTTATTCATGGGAGTTCATCTTTGGGGTCAACGCTAGGGTGAGGGAGCCAAGACAGGCAAATTGCAGTTTTATAACAGTTCCTGGGACAGACAAGACCTGCAGTCTTCTGTCTTAAAAACAAAAGGGGGGGGGGAAACCCTCGAAAGACAACAAAAGAGCTTTTTCACTTCTTTACACAGCACAGGTGCTGTCTCAGCTCCGGCCTGCCACACAGGTGATGCACACCCCGCGTCCCCAGGCGCCGTGCCGTGGGACAGCGATNTGAGTCCAACCGTTACCCTAACACTGCCAAGCCCACCGCTAAACCCTATCCCTAAGCACCACATCTACGTGTCTTTTAAATACCTCCAGGGATGGTGACTCCACCACTTCCCTGGGCGGCCTGTTCCAATGCTTGGTTATCCNTGTGCCGTGTCCCCAGGGGTGGCTGGTGGGTGATGGCCTGTCCCCACAGGCCGTGGCACCGCTCCCTGTGCTGCGTCTGCCCCTTCTGCGGACGCTTGGCCTGTTCACCCCTGGGAGGCAGGAGGGTCCCCTGTGCCCCTCGGCTCTCGGCCCCGAGAGCCACATCAGGCAGCCCAGTGCTGGCAGGGGATTAGTGCCCGTGGCACGATTTAGCCCTGTACAGCAACGGGGTTTTTACTGTAGGAAAATATCCTACAGCTTTGAAGCTGGTAGCGTTGCTCCTGAAGTCCTTCTGCACAAAGTCGGTGCACAGCGGAGAGCTAATGAGCTCCACAGGCAGATAGGATGGGAAGAGTCCTCAGTGCTTCCAGGAACCACTCCCAGCTTACCGGGGGGGAAAGAAAAGGACCGTGACCTCTGGCAAGATGGCCGGGAGCGTGAAGACATCCATATGTCATGTATCCACTAGAGGCTGAGATGAAGAGAAGCGAGTCTCAAGGAAACGCAGCCAGGTCCAGATGATAACTCAATATTGCTGGGCTTGGAATCACCGCCTTCCTCTGCTTCCAGGGGAAAGGCTGTTCCTCTGTTTACTCCTGCATCCCTTGGTTGCCAGTTTAGAAGGTGACACTGGTATCGCCTGTCGCCAAATGTAGTGTAATTTCTTAGCGATTGCTGTCCACTGCTGGGATGGATGGCTATGTGCTGCCACGAGACACAGACTGGTATTAGCAGCAGAATTGTGGAACCTGTGAGTGAGCCTCTGTGCTTATACTAAAGGAAAAATACAGCAGGAGCGTATGCAACATACGTTAGGAAATCTAGCAGACTGAGGACAACTAGAACCAACTGAAAAATCAGACCTCCACTTATCCACCCTCTGCAGCACACAAAGTTAGTCGTGCTTTAATGCCACTAAAGCGAGTGGGTAAGTGGTTTTAGTGACTTTATCCATCCTATGTTCAGGACAGATACACTGTTTGTGATTCCTACGCTTAGAATCATAGAATCATTTAGGTTGGAAAAGACCTTTAATATCATTGAGTCCAACCGTTACCCTAACACTGCCAAGCCCACCGCTAAACCCTATCCCTAAGCACCACATCTACGTGTCTTTTAAATACCTCCAGGGATGGTGACTCCACCACTTCCCTGGGCGGCCTGTTCCAATGCTTGGTTATCCTTTCAGCGAGGAAAATTTCCCTGGTATCCAATCTAAACCTCCCCTGGAGCAACTTGAGGCCGTTTCCTCTCATCCTCTCACTTGTGACTTGGGAAACGTGACCAGCACCCACCTCGCTACACCCTCCTTTCAGACAGCTGTAGAGAGCGATGAGGTCTGCCCTCAGCCTCTTTTTTTCCAGGCGAAACGACCCCAGTTCCCTCAGCTACTCCTCGTAAGACTTGTGCTCTAGACCCTTCACCGGCTTCGTTGCACAGAGGGACGTGATCCTCAAAATCCCCTAGCTGGAGCAAGGTGTCGGAGCCTCGCTGCCGGTGCCCTGGGACTGGGAAATGCAATACAAAGCGTGCGCGGGGAAGTACTGCCAAAGAGTCTCGCCAAAAACTGCGCAGGTTTTGTAGACGAGTCAGGCAAGGATGAAGCTGAATGGAGGAAAAGAGTAGCTATAAATATTTCCTGCTTTCCTATAAGCAACAAAATCATAGAAGCAAATTGGTTAGTCTGCGGGATCCAGCTGTTAAATATCAGCTTTCCCAGCTCCAGTGGGAAACGCTTTGCCTCGTGGTAATCGAGATACGGTAATATTGCCTTGTATTTTTGTCTCTTCTATGTCTGCAGAGTCATTCCCTCCATCTTTTTGGTTACTACTGTCATCTCTGGTGCCTTTTAGTATGCCAAAGTAACTCTTAGCAGAAGCGGAAGCTTTCTCTGCCTGAGCCTTTTTGTGCAGGGTTTTCTGTTGGCTGATTATTATCCCGAGCAAGCAGAACCCTGATAACCAGCGCGGGATAAAGTGGCGGTCGCGTTACTTGAGCCTTTGTACCTTCCCCAGGTTGTTTTCCTCTGCTCGCTGGGTTACAAAGATACAACCACAGCGCTTTAATACTCTTGCTTTGGAGACAGGGATTTCCAGCCCCCCAAGGTGGATTTTGCTGAACGGCTCTGAGCTTGATGACGTGGGAAGGCAGAGGCCGCGGGACAGGCTGTGCGATGCTACCGCTTTCCTCCTTTTCGATTAGAGCTCATCACGTGCTGGGTGTAACTTGCGGTAAGGGGTAACCCGCCCACAGTAAGGCGGTGCCACAGTCGCCGGTCCCGACTCAGCCTGACAGGGACCTGCCAGCTTTTGAAGAGCACATCACCGCTGTCTTCTCCTCCTGCACGCTCAGGCATTTCACGCGCTACCAGCTACAAACGGGGAGTCTGGGGGCCCGTCCCTCCCCACTCTGCCCTTGCTCCAGTCTCTTGCTGTTTTCTTTTTCTTGCCCTGCATTGACTCTTCCTTCACACTTCCGCTAGTCCTCGATCACCAGCAGCCAGGGCATTGCAGCTGTCTATATTTTAACTTAAACTGAGTGGCATCTTTTCTCCTGGCAACAGGCTGCCTTCCTTTCTTCCCCTCTCCTTCGATAAAAAGTGACAAGTGCTCCTTCACAGAGCAGCGCAATCAAAGGAGCCGCTCAAAGAGAGCTGACAGTACGTTGTGCGCCGGCTGCAAGCGGTTTTACCGTGGGACCGCTTAAATGGAGTTCACATCCTTCGCATCTCTCTCCCTCCTGCGAGCCTTGCACCCATTCTCGCTCTATCAGAGCTTCTCTCTTTGTAGCTTCTCTGAATAATCAGCGCTGGGGTTTCTAAACCACCTCAGAGGGATTGTTGAGGTTCTGCTAAGCTTTCTAAAATGTGGTACGATGCAGCCGAGAGTTGTGCCAGGGAGCTTCACTCCCCACTCTGCCCCTCAGCACCCTGCTAATGGCTGGGTCAACACGCAAGGAGCTTTTCTAGCCGTTTCAGAATGCGCCGGCGGGCGTCTTTAGCACTGGCTCGGGCAATCGCAGATGTCCTTTGAAGGGAGGATCATAGAATCACACAATAGTTTGGGTTGGGAGGGACCTTTAAAGGCCGTCTAGTCCACCCCCTTGCAATGAGCAGGGACGTCTTCACCTAGAGCAGGTTGCTCGGAGCCCGGTCCGGCCTGACCTCGAGTGTTTCCAGGGATGGGGCATCTACCACCTCTCTGGGCAATCTCTTCCAGTGTTTCACCACCCTCGTCATGAAAAATTTCTTCCTTATATCTAGTCTATATCTGCCCTCTTTTAATTTCAAACCAATACCCCTTGCCGTATTGCAACAGGCCCTGTTTAAACTTTTGTTGCCACCTTTTATATAGGCCCCCTTAAAGTACGGAAAGGCTGCAATAAGGTCTCCCTGGAGTGTTCTTTTCTCCCGGCTGAACAACCCCAGCTCTTTCAGCTTTTCTTTATAGGAGAGGTGCTCCATCCCTCTGAACATTTTGTGGCCCTCCTCCGGCCCCGCTCCAACAGCTCCGTGTCTTTCCTGTGCTGAGGACCCCAGAGCTGGGTGCAGTACTGCAGGGGGGGCCTCAAAGGCAAAGTGAACACAACAGGAGCACAAGCTTTACATTGGATGCTTAAATCCCACCCACAGTACGGCTTCTTTCTGTAACTCGGCCTTGCAGTTAGGAAGGAGAACGGCTGCCATGGCCACGCGTGCTGGGACAAACCCGTCGCTGGTGTGGAGACGTCACCAGGAGGGTTCGGCTCTAGTGCTGCCACCGC
This sequence comes from Steatornis caripensis, assembly GCA_013398225.1. Lineage (NCBI taxonomy): Eukaryota > Metazoa > Chordata > Aves > Caprimulgiformes > Steatornithidae > Steatornis > Steatornis caripensis. The sequence goes on from VZSC01004245.1 coordinate 73,028, forward strand.
AATGGAAGGATGGCGGGTGCAGAGACAGCTCTTTCCCTCATGCTTACATGTGGGTATGTTTAAATCCCACTAAATTTAGTTTTAGTTTGTTTGGACCAAGTGCATTTTAAGAAGAAGGTTTGAGTTCAAGTCACCAAGTCTTCCAGCCCGGCCTGCTTGATATCACCGGTCATTTAATTTTGGCCTGTTTTCCTGGAGATGGTCCCAATAACGTGCCCTGCACTACAGCGTATTTCCAAGAAAGCACTGATCTCAATCTTTCTGTGTTGGGTTTTTTTTTTTTAATTAATTATTTGTATCTAGAGTATCTTTCAGTGAGCTACCACCTTCATGGTTAAATTATTTTTTTTTTACCCCTCTAATTTAAACGGATGTGGCTTCAGCTAACAGATGTACATCGGTAAGAGCACGAGGAAGTCCAGAAAACTACTTTGCAAGGATTCTCCTTCTGCTGCTGTGCTAACGAAACTGAAACACTCCTGCTTGCAGCGGTCTGTGTAAAATAACCGGACTTCTTACGTTTTGTAATTAGTTTCTGGATGATGATCTATTAATACTTTCACGCTTGATTCCACGCCAATGTCTGGTTTTGGCCAAGGTCTCTTTTGGCCATCTAATTTTGCGTATTTGGACTAAGCTGCTGAAGAAAACACTCCTTTTGCTGAAACCGAGGAGACTGCATTTGCTAAGCAGAGCAGGCTAGCAATTTGGGAACTTCAGTAATTAGTCACTCATTTCCAGAGGTCTGCTTTATATGGTACATAAATGTGAACTAACCTTTAGGAATCCTCTGCAGCTCTGACACCTAATATCAAACTTGCACTTCGCAACAGGACAGAGAATGTATAATTTATGAGCTAGTGAAGTATCTTTAATTAAACCAGTATTTTCTAGATTTTGACTTAATCTAATTTTAATCTAACAGAAAGAAGCAATCTTAGTCCAGCCAAGATTTTCCTTAAATACCATCCTCGTTATCTGGGAGGCTTTGAATCAAGTAAGATAGATGATTTTAATTTCCATGTTCTCAGTGTAACACTTGGGGTCAATGTTTGCATACTTATCATAGGCAGTTTACCATTGACAACCACTGTAATTGTTCAACTTTTCCTTGGTGAAGACCGGATTGGTTATTATGCACTGTATTTATTATGTCTCACACTAAAATATAGATGATTGATTATTCCATTATTCTATTGACCAAGGCTGTAACAAGGTGTGACAAATATGTGCCATTACAGTCCATAACCAACTGAGGAAGGTAGTGCCGTCAGGTAGGAGAATTTTAATGTGTGCAACTCTCTGGAAAGCTTTAGGAAACTTTCAGGACGCTGTATTTAAAAGACTTTATCTGAACGGATGTTCTTCGTTTCTGCTAAGCACTTTCTAAGGATAAAAAAAGATAACAGGCCTAGATCCGAGAAGCTTAGAATATGATTGAGAGCCCACGGAGCCAAGGAAAATTCTTCCAGCGCCTTGCTGGGCTTTGGCAGGGTCCTGAGGGTGATCTCTCTTGTTTACTTGGCTAAGAGTTGTACCAGACCTTGAAAAAAATCACCGTTTGTTAACTGCATTAAAATGTGCAGGGGGAAAAAAGTGTCTTCTGTCACTGATGTAGCAGATTAATGTGAATTATGTGCACATATCAAGGGGACTTACAGTTGGAAAGAGAAAAATCCTGTGTTTCAAAGCTCTTTATCTGCAGCTTGGTATTTGAAATGCATAATTTAATTATCTTTGAACTCCTTTGTTCCTCCTTAAAATAAATCATGTTTAATTTTCCCTTTAAATATCATGCAATATGATGGTCGCAGCGCTGGGGATCATGGTAACAAAATGGTGTTGAACCAGCTACTGGAAATTAGTAGTAATAAACAATGCATTTGCTACCAGTCTGTCATATTAATTAGTCTTCAGAATGTGTCAGTGCTTTTCATTTGTATTTAACGTTGGCTGAGCTTACTGCCAATTAAATAGAACGTTGTTATCAAATCAGCTCGCACGTGATTACGTTGGATTAATGCGATGGTTTTCTTTGATCCACTATAATTAAAAATCACAGTTGTGATTTTAAACAAGTGTAGAAATACAATGTTTGGATATGCAGCTGCCTTTTTCATCTAATAACATTTGCCTCTAATTAACAGTTGCAGAAGTCCTGGGCCCCGTGTAGCAGCGGCTCAGAGGAGACAGCAGCATTTTGCGAGCGCTGGAAGAAGCTCCACGCGTGCCCGTGCGCTGCCCTCGCCTTCCGCCCAGCCGCGGTGGGCGATGTTTTCGAGCGTGATAGATCGACTGCAGTTCAGTGTCCAAATCCTCAAGGAGAACTCATCAGCTTGGAGCCAGAAGAAAATACCACCTTAAAACACAATACTGTTTCCCTTGAAGCCTAGGCGGAACCTAACTAGCCGTCTGTACTGTGCTTAATTCCCAGGGAGACTCTAAATGCTACGAGCACTGCAGCAGCTGTGCCGTGCAGCGTCCTTGTCCCCACAGGACCTGTCACCCCAGCAGTGGGGCAGCCAAGAGGCATACAGAGGCGTGGGCTTGGGCAAAATGGGCAACCACGATGTGCTGAGAAGATGCGAACGCCCGCACGTCGGCCCCGAAATATCCAGCCTACCCAGCCCTGACTTTTCAGGCTTTGGGTTTTCACTGAGTGGGAGCTTTTGATTTTGGGACCTGCCACCCAGCAGGGGTAAGGAACAGGCAAAATGCCACAGCCCCAACCAGAAGGACGTTGTTTCCCATCTCTACCCACTTCTCTGCTGCTGACAGACAGGACCCAGACAGCAGAAAGGCTGGAGGAGGCTGCTTTTCTGCTGGAGCAGATAGAAGTAATTAGTCAAATCACTGCGGCGCAAAGAGGGACGCTGGCCCCTCTCCCGTCAGGCAGCAAATGACTCATTGCATAACAACTTCAGTAAGGGGATATTTAATTTTTTTTCTTTCCTCTTCCACTTTCAGCAGGGAAACGAAGAGCTGAATTTTTCCAAAGGCCGTCAAGACCCTTGTTTGGGACCTTCGCCTCACAGGTCTCCCAAGGCCACTGAGAAAGTCACCACTGAATAAATGTCATCAGCTGGCACCCTGGTAGGGATGGAGACCAAAAGCACTGCGGCCTCTTCAAGGGTCGTGGACATGGTAAGCTGGTGAGTGGCTGGGGCGTAGCTGGTGAGTTGTTATTCACCGGCCTGATTGACCTATTTATACCTCGTGTGGACCAAGTCATGCTGGATCCTGCAGGAGCAAGGCAGCCCTGGGTGCTCACCACCTCCAACCACCCAATCCCTTGCATCCCCCTTGTCCGTGCCAGCCATAAGGGTAGTGCACAGCAAGGACATCACCACCGTGAAGGCCTCCGAAGCACTGCTGGCTGGAAAAGCATTTTCCCAACAAACAGAGACAATAGAAAAGTGCCATCATGTTTTCTACATCGCTTCCAAGTGACAACTAGCCATCTTTGTTGAAAGTTGGCCACTTCAGCACTGCCGTGCTTCATCAGATGCCCTTGCAAAGGTCTTTTGCACTACAAGTTTGCCTGTCCCACCACGTGCCCTTCCTTACCAGTTCAGGAAGCAGATGAGAAATAACTAAGCAAAGAATTAAGCTTGAATGAATAGAAATTAGTGAAACATGAGCCACGGCTTGCTGGGCCTTCGGTAAGTAATGCGCAGCGTTCTGCTGAGGTAGGGCTCTTTGTGCACATAATAAGTAATGTTCCAGGGAGAGGAAACCTCAGGCTCCTGATTCAGCTGAAATTTCTGGCAAATTGTTGACCTATTGCAGTTTATTCAGGATTTTTCTAGTCTTGGTAGAGCGGCTCTAACAGCGACAAATTTGTCATGCTGCTTCTAACAAATATGCAGGTTTCGTAACTCCGAAAGTTATAATATCTTGGAGCACCCCAGATAATAATTGCCTCTATCCTCTGCAGTTGCACTCTGTGTTTATAGGCAGGGAAAATAATTAATTAAATATTAATTAATAGGATGTAATATAGCCAGTGCTAGCTTGTGTCATAGAATAACTCACAGGGACAATTTTAATTTCACCTGACATATGTATATTGATGGTTTCTCTCCTGGGCTGGAACCGGAGCACTGCGCGGCGGTGCCGTGGCGGGGAGAAGGGCGGCTCGGCTAATGAAAGGTGGCTGTGGGGAAAGGGTTCAATGGAGCCGTCGGCCACCTGGAAAAGATGTAAAGGGGAAAGCAGGAAAACAACCCTTCTTTCTGTTCACCTCGGGAAGAGACAAATGCAGAAACCGTCTCCTTGCCTGGCTTTGATGCAGTGGCTTGATGGAGAAAATACTGCTCTTTTAGAGCAGTCTTCCAGGCTTTATGGTGGCACAAGCAAAATTCTAGTCCAGTTTTGGATCTGTTAAAATTTGGAGGAGTTTTCAGAGTTCCTGTGAAGCTAACAAAACGTAAGGGCATTGCTCATGTCAGTTCAAAGAGGAGATGTGTCAAACAGAGTGACAAAACCCAATGCTAGCTTGTGCTTCGCCATCTATTAAACCCAGCAAGAGGCTGTGATCAACCCCCTTCTCTGAGTGTTGCTAAAAGGCTTTTATTAGCAGAGAGATGGAGCCTGTGGGGACCTCTCATACTGATGTTTCCCTGACAGGGGTCAGAGACCAGACAAACTACTGCAACGCTATACGTCCAAGTTGTCTTTTCAATATCCTTTGGCCTCACATTTCACGTCGCGCTAAGGCTTTTCTCCAAAATACTTGTTGAAGGTGAACCTCAGGCTGGAGTTTGGACAAGCCCATGGACGTGCACCAGCATTTGGTCTTTTGATGATTTTAGGGGGGGCTTGCGATGGCAGCCCAGAGGTGAGGCGCTGGGTGGCTGACCCTTGGGGTGGCTCTCCAGTGCAGCTCAGCCTGCATGGGTGAGGACGCTTGCCGTTGGCTGAGGGCTTGGGAATTGCTGATGAAACCAACTGCTCTGCTAGCAGCCTATCCTGGGTTCCCCACTGGCTGTGTAATTACAACGGGGAGTGGATGGGCGTGAAGTTAATGCTGTATACGTAATGTATCTGTCCCAAGGTAAGCCTTCACATCTGTTCTCTGTAAAACCGTAAGTGCAGGGTATAACTGAGTGAGTGAGAAATGGTTTGAGCAGAGCGCAGCGTTGTCCACCGCCAGCTCAAACCGCCTCTTGCTGCAGCAGTGCGCTGAGTCTAACCAGTCAGTTAGACCTGGAACAAAAACAGGCTGGAGGAGCTGGTGCTTAAAAACATTCGTGGGTTTGGCTTTTTTTTTTTTTTCCTTTATTCTGTCATCGAGCACAAGGAGAAACTTCAGTCTGTAAATGCCATCGGTTCTCCATTTCACACTGACGTTCCCAGGGACAGCAGAACTGCCTGTAAAGTGTCTGTCACCCAACAAAAAGCGGAAAAAAAAAAAATCTTCCAAGCTTCTGCACACCCTTGTCGCTTGTAAATAAGCTGTCACTTAACCCTTGCCTGCCCGCCTCCTCCTGCTGCTGGGGTTGAAGATGGTGAAATGTTTGCCTCAACATCGCTGCTCTTCTGGGTGCGGGCACTTCTGGGAGAGCTGCTAAGGAGATACGAAGGGCTGGGGGGGAGGGAGAAAATACTTTTCCTGGTATTTTAGCAATGTGTCTGGAAGTGCTTGTACGTGGGGGAGCCAGAAAGGTTCACCCAAAAGCTTTGCAGCTGTAGCCAAACCCACAGCTACCCACCCAGGCTTTTCCTCCCACCTCACGTATTTTTTTGTTTGTGGATTTTTTTGTTGTTGTTAAATGTCAGTTCGCTTGTCAGCCTCCGGCGGGGGTTTTGATGTTATTTCCTCACTTCTTTCAGCAGGATCCGTTTGCCAGAGAAGAAAAGAAATGCCAGAGCGTGACAGCTTCTCCTTCCCAGCCGGGGCTGTGCGTGTGAGCGGACGGATGGGCACACGGGGCCCGGACAGCCAGCCATCACAGCCAGCCATCACGTCTCCTGGCTGGTGGCAAGAAAGGAAGGGAAAGGTGTCAGGGCACTTGTCAGGCCCGAAAGCAGCAGCCAGTAGATTTAAAAGTGAAATGTGCAAACGGGGTGTCTGCACACAGGAGTTTCTTTCTGGCAGGTCTGCCCCGTAGGGCAGGGCGAGAGGATGCCACGCGCGCCCCGGGCGCTTTTCTCGCCCACCATCACACCCCAGCGCTGGCTCCTCCGCTCCTGTTTCACCAGGGTGTCTCGAAAGTCAGTGGCATGCATATTGTATACATAGCGCAGGAGTTTTATCCAGTTACACCTGACTTCATTTACAAATACACACACTTTTTCATGTATAAAACCCTGCAGAGCTGCAGGGAGCAATATTATTCCTCTTCTCCTACGATTTGGGTAATCTTTGGTGACAGGTTGCTGATTTTCTACACTAAGTGTTTATGCCAGCCCAGCCTCAGAGCGCCCCGCCTGGGCAGCTTCTCCTTCCGATGGTCCTGGGGAGACATACGAGGTGCTGCGTGCGCGTGTGTGTGTGCGCGTGCACGTGCGTGTACAAACGCACATATACACCCCCCCATATATACCTCTGTGTGTGTGTATTTTTTTATATATATATATATATATATATATGTTTGTCTAGGATCATTCAAGGATATCATCGCCATCTTTTCCTGTTTGTATCTGCCAAGCAATAAGCAAGTATTATTAAAACAGGACTGCGTAAATGAAAGCAGTTGGAGAATTCGTTATAAGGCCGCCAAAGTATTTGGGCAATCTCCTCACTTTACCTCAGGCTTACCCAGGGGCCGTAACTGAAATGCTGTAAACTTGTAGCTGTGGTTTTGCTTGTTTAGTCATTCATTCATGTGCACAAAAAGATATACATAAAAATATATGTATATACGACTATTTATATG
>VZSC01004245.1:81662-106676 GCA_013398225.1 Steatornis caripensis
TTTTTTTTTTTTTTGGTTTTTTTTTTTTTTTTTTTTTTTTTACATCTCTGGCTTGAAATTTATAAAGCATTTGATCACTCAAGGAGCTGTGCAACCCTGTCATCTGCATCGTCTCACGGCGAGCAGGCGGGGACAGGCCGCCTGCTTCAGATCTGGGAAGTGCCTCTCAGTTTAAGGGGGAAAAAACTTTTAGGAAGGAGCTGGAGGCACAATTGGATGAAAAAGGTCTTCTTAGGAAAACTAATAATTAGCAGAATCTAGGCGGCGCGAAGAAGGAAGCCCTGGCAACAAAGCAAGATGTGTAATAGGCCAGGAAGGGAAAGCGTGGGGGATGACTTGCTTCAGTAGACCAAGGAAAGACTATTCAAGTGCCCAACATCTACAACCACTTGGCAGGAGAAAGATTGAGGAGAGAAGATTGGAGGGCTGCTGGCTGGTAGCACAGGGCAGGAGTATATGGGCAAGCATAATGTTACGTGCCCTCTTCCTCAAAGCAGGAGAAACGCGTGGCTTTTGGATGAGGAGGAAGATCTGGAGCGTGAGTTAAAGGCAGCACGGCAAAGGGACAGAATGCAAAGCTGGGGGTTAAGAAAGATGCGCAGAAATGAAACCCCAAATCCAACAGCCCGCGGCGAGTTAGGTTTTACGGCTCCCAATTGCCCAGTGGGAACTTGCAACAGGACAGTTTTTAGGTATTTACGTACTTCGTTGGGTGTGTTGGGCACCTACGGAGGGAGCCTGGGTGCCCAGCAGCAGAACGTGGGCAGTCTCTGTCCTGCATTCTCGAAGGATCTGGCTGATGGACGCACAGGCGCGTGCTTAGCAAGTGTGGCAGCTCAGGGGCGGGACTGTACGTGGCGCGTGGCAAATGCAGTGCATCCGTTTAAGAAGGGCTTGCTAAGTGAACAGGGTCCAATATTCAGAGCTTGGTGACATTTTTCTGAGAGAGGGACCACTTACAGAGACATGAAGGCAAATGGGATAAAATGCAACATGATTCACCAAGCAAGATTAACCTGAAATCCCTAATTGATCTTGCGGATAAAGGAAATCCAACAGTTCTCCTTCTCGGGGATTTCAGTGAATCCCCTGCCTTCGTGCTCTGAATAACTAACGGTATAAGCTGTGCTGGAGAAGATGGGGATTAATGGAACACCTCAGAAATGGGTGGGGAACTGGCTAATAGAGCCCAGTAGCGGTGAAATAAGAATTTTTTTTCAGGGCCTGGGCTGAAGCTTACTTTGATCACCACCTACCCTCATTAAGGGCCTCGGCAGAGGAACACGGGCATTTGCTGCCGGTACTTGGTGAGGAGGAGGATGACACAAACCCACCCGGAGCTTCAGGACAGTTTGGCAAAAGGGCCTTGAAGACCATGAGTGCACAGAAGATCAAAACCAGCTGGTACAGCGTGGTAGAGGACACCCAAAAGCCCTATGGCAAATACGAGCACCCTTAGCTCATCACACGCGGTGCGCTATCCTGGTGCCTCATCCGTTAACGGGCAAACATTGCCTGCGCAGGGTACGCCCCTTTCGCATACCCGTGGTGCCTCCTGGGGAAATGCTGTATTTTAGCATGTAGGGTGGTAGCACACAGGACACTAAACTGGCTGACGGGAACACCGCTCCTGGGAAAAGCACGTGCTGCTCAGCCCTGAAAGGTCTCTGGGGAAAAGCAGTGGTGCTGGTGGCATCACGCCTGCCTCAGCACCTCTCTGTTCACAGCTACCAGGGAGACCCGTCGCAACTGCGCTCTGGGTTTTCTTGCTATGCTTCTCCTTGCCGTCACCCACCTCCCCGCATGCCTTATTTCTGACTAGTGTAAATACCCGCCCCATTCTTTAGCTTAACGAATACTAATTCCTTAATATGTGTTGTTTCCTACTGCATCTCCATTTCCCTGCTATCCGTCTAAAGAGTGTCAGCAACTGCTCTCACCGTTTGTCTCCTGTGTGTATATAATTAAAAACAGTTAGCTCAGGTAATTATTTTTTGCTTCCTTCAGTTCCTTCCTCTGCTTTGCACTAGTCTGCCTTGTTGGGGTTTTTCTTCATTTGAGGCTCTTGGGAGGAAGTTTTCAAAGCGGGGTGCGTGCCTTTTAACTCTAACGCCAATTGAATGGGAGGCCACCAGCTGCTAAACCCTCTAAAACCTCGGAGTTTGCTAAAAACTCCTGAGCAGCCGAGTCTCTCTCATTCGCCATTTCTTATCCCTGAGGCTCGAAGTGGAACGCGGTAAATGATATTTCTGCGAGTGAATTGCCTGTTTGAGGAAATTGCCCGGCTGGTTTTATTCCCCCATGGTTGCCAAGAGGCCAGCACGCGCATGCCCGGGGAAGGGACGTGCAGGAGCTGGGCCTGGCCAGCATTGCCTTCTGCTGACGTGGCCTACCCGCATGGAAATCGGGGGCCGTCGGAGGGCCGTGACGCCATCCTCGCTCCAGCAGCAGGGAAAGGAAAACTCCCAGCGACGGAGGGATCCATGCAGAGACACAAAGCGAAGCCATGGCGGAGACCTGGGAAATTCCTGCTCTCCTCCGCCACCACGCCGAGTTTGTCTTGAAAGGTTTCCTTTCCCAGGTAAGTATCTGTTTAATCACAGCTATTGCAAAGGCAGTTAATAGCTGATGAACACCCCGGTATATTTTAATTGAATATATTGAGCATGCTGAACAAAACCACAGCTCTTGACCTTTCCTGTAAATGGAATGTCAGGACAAGCTTTTCCGCAGTTAGAGCCCAGCGAAAGCGTGGCGGGGACCACCCATTGCTGTTAATGGGAGCCACCCATGTAAATCCCTTTCATGTCAGCTCAACACTAGGCTGCCTGGTGTCCGATTATTTTAATTTCATACAGTCATTTTTCACGACGGAGGGGAAAAAAAATGAGAGGAATGATCTGGCTAAAGCAGAGCGCTCCAGGTTGCGCTGTCTCCTCCGGCCACTCCAACCTCGGTCGTCCTGCAATAACACTTTGTTACCGCCGTGAAGGTCTTGGGTGATTTAATGCCGGTGGCTACAGTTTGTCATTGCGATGGGACAGATCAGTGAACTAACCACCCTCTCCTGCCCTCCAGCATCCCGACAGGACAAAGCCAGATTTATTCTGGATGCCGGGATGCCGGGGACCGCTGGCCCTTCGCCTGCCTGGGCGCAGGCGCTGCAGGGACGCGGGACCCACGGCCGTTACCGTCCCCTCACCCCAGCCAGCTTGTGTCTCTATCGATTTCCAAGGAGCACGAGCTTGTGATTAAAGTTTGCGTGTGCTTAGGTACTTTCCTGAATTGACACTTGGGTCCTTACTCCAGCAAAAACTCTCATTGATTTGTGCTGGAGCACAGGCTGAGTAAGCCCTTGGGGACCGGCTGTATATTTGCTGCACGGTGCTCTTTAGACACATGACAATTTCAGGGCAATTTTGTAACATTAAAACAGCATTACCGGTGTGTCTTTAACTGCCCATAAATAGAAACCTTGACTTGTCTAGAGTGGTTTGATATTCCAAGCTAGGCAGGAACATTCAGTTCTGGCTCGCAATCCGTTTTATCACCAAAAAGAAATTTTGTAGGTTAGATAAGTCAAGAGCTTACTCTTGCAAAACTTCAGCCCGCGTGTGCGAGTTGCAGTGAGGCTGCATCTAATGGTCAAGTGCAGGAAGAAACGGGAAGGCTCTTTTTAAGGCTCATTAGCGATGCCAAAAAGATACAAAAAGACCAACACCATTTGACACTTGTAAAAATACCCCTAGTAGATTCATATTTTTTAATCTTCAGTACAAAAGCACCGTAACTACAGCAAGGCGTTAGTTTCCGATGACTAGCTACCTTTTTTTCCTATAGCCTCTGGCATTAAAGCTCTCGGTGAAAAGACACTTTAGAGCTAGTTCAGGCAGTTCATTTTCTGTCAATCAACTCTCAGGCTGGAAGTATAAAGGCAGTAACATGACAAGATTTCTATTTTAATATCTTTACTCTTGATAAGATAATCCTAGAGGAACGGTGGTGATCAAATATTTACAGGCAGCGCTCGCTGGCACAGTCTATTGCAAAATTAAATACACAAAATTACGTGGGGATAACGTTAGTGTTGTGATATGAGGACAAAAGGCAGCGCGCTTGAAATGAAGGTTGACTCTTCTTAATATATCCTCCTCCGCGGCAGGGATCGGTGCTGCCGGAGCGGAGAACAGAAGAGCAGCTTTCATTTCGCATTTTGTGACCTTTCTCTGCTTTTCAGTAGCTTGTTTGTTAGTTAAACATATTTGCCTACTTAATGATCTTGATTTTTAAGTATGTATTTGTGCACGCGTATCCCGCGTGCGTCTCGGGGCTGCACTAAATGCCTAATAAAGCCTGGCAGAGCGCAGTATTTTGTACTGAGCCCAGGTTTGGCCCCAGCCCTGGTTTGGGGACGTGGCCAGTGCTGCAAGAAGGCGTGCGGAGCAGGGGGGGTGCAGGCTGGGGGGTACGTGTGGGGGTCTTCGCCCACTTGCCGCATGGCTCGGAGCGAGCAGGTGCCTCCGGGGAGCTCTTCCTACGCGCCCTGCAGACGTGCCCGTGCCCCAGAAGAGACAGACGTGCCCAAACCCCTGTTTTTACAGACCACGAGACTCACAGCGAATGCACTTAGGGGACAACCTTTGCAAGAGTGGATTTTTTTTCTTCCCCTTTTCTCTGTGCATCCCTGGTTTGCGGAGGCGGGACGTGCAGTGACCTGAAGGCCCCGTCCCTGCCCAGACTGTCCCAGAGCAGCGCTGGCACCACCGTGACCCACCAAGGCTCCTCTGCCACCGCTTTTTAATGCCGCTCCGCTGGGGCTCAGCCAGAGCCCCGGGAAAATGAAGCGCTGATTTAGGCTGAAAGGCCAGCGCTAGCTAATATGGGAAATTACTCCAGCAATCATCACTCCTTTCCTGTCACTATGGTGACACAATAAACGACAAAAGCCTGAGCAGATAGAGATGGGGTGAGACAAGTAAAGAGGGACAGAGTGAGCGCTCGGCAGCTGCGGCCAGGTCGGGGGCAGAGCCAAGCGGGGGATACGCAGTGCCTGAAACCTGCGCTGCAGCCCGCTCTCACTGACGGGTGCAGCTGTGTCGCGTGCGTGCAGACAGGGCTTCGCAAAGCAGCACAAGTACCAAGCCCACGTTACACCAAGTGCCACAGCCAGTGCAGCTACCACAGGCCTGAATAAAAAAAAATAATCCTGGCCATATAATGCTTTCATGCCACAGCATTAATCCTAACGCATTAACCATTGAATTTTGCACCTCCGTCCTCAGCAGCACCTGTTATTTGCCACTTGCTTTAAGGACAGTGTCTGCAACCAGCCTGGCCTCCCTGCATTTTGACTCTGAGCAACGCTAGAGGACACAGCAAGGAAGTCCGCTCTTTGCAGCCAAAGCAGCGATCGCCTGTGACTGAGAAACACAGGTCAAAAAGGAGGGGGAAGGCACAGCGCAGGTGCTGGGAGTCAACCCAGGACTGAGATTTGCAGCTGGAGGCCGGCCGGTGACTTGCTGCTCGGCCCCTCGTCTCTGCAGCGCCGCCGGTCGGGTTTACCCCAAGGCCCTTCCAGCACCTGCCTTCTCCCTGTGAACAGTCCCGGTCACCAGCTCCCAGGAGCCTAGACAGCACGGTGTTGAGCTGCTTAGGGAGGAGGATATCTTGCAGTAACTCTGATGAGGAAACCGGGCAGTGGCAGCAAAACATGCAGGTCCAAGGACATCTCACCCAGCTGGAGAAGGTGCCAGGGGCTCGCTGCCTGTCCTGCAGCAACACTCCTAGCCCTGCGGGCTGCAAGGAGCTTGCCAGCAGATCAAACAGCATCCAATGACCTTGCTGCTTTAAGTAGGATTTTTTTAAAAAAAATATTTTTATTTTCCTGGAGGCACCTTCTAAAAAATGGAGTAGGGAGGAAAAAGGGAGGTGCTGGAGGGAGCAACGGAGAAAAGCTTCATCCTGAAATGCCAAGCCAAACATCCCCCCTGTCCCACCAAATCTTCTTTTTTTTGAAGAAGAAGAAGAAAAATTGCATTTTCCAGCCAGCTCTATTCATGAGTGATTGTACAGAGCTCTGCTAATGGGCTATGCCAAGCTGTGGTCACCCTACAGAGCTACTGGCAGGAGAGGTGGCAAGTTGGAGAGGACTACAAGGGAACTCTGCGTGATATTTTTTGATGAGCCGATTATTCAGAAATTTCACAAGAACTGAAATACATCAGTCTGTTCTGAAACGCACAGCCCTGCCAAAACGCAGGACCGCTCACATGAGCGGCAGCGTTTTCGCCTTCACAGCGCTGCCGGCCTGTGCGTTCCGAACCAGACGCAGGAATCGGACGAGACTTTCCAGCAGCCATCGACCACGGTGACAGCGCGAGAGGGATAGTGGATAGGAGGATGCAGAGAGCTGAGATATAAATGGTTTAGGTACTTCCATGGCTGTCACTATGTGTGTATTTGGGCTTGAGAGTTTGTCATTAGCTCTGTGGGTACTGGGGCGTTATGATTTTTATGGATTTACAGCTGGGGTGTAAGAGCAGCCCCAGATCCCACGGGCATTCAGGTATTCTTATTTCAAGGGGTGCTCAGTCTCCAGCCACCTAGCCAGGTGCTGACCTTGACGCCCCTTTTCCTGGCCAGGAGCCTTCATCTTAGACATTGTCCTGAGTCCGCAGCCAAGTCAGCCTCCCGCAGAAACCAAACAGTCATTTTCCCTTCTCTGCAACATTAATTAAAACCAAAACACAATGTTACTTGAGCACAGGATCAAGTGAGGGCTTGATGCCTGAGCGGGTGGGGTGCATGTGCGCTGGGGAAGGTTGCAAGCAGCACGGAGCCGATTTCTGAAATACCGCACGAGGACTTGGAGCAGCCGGCGTGGCACGTCCCGAGCCCATCGGTCCGGCAACACATGAGCACCTTTGAGCTACTTGGCTGTCCCGTGGAGGACCAGGGACTGGTGCTGGGAGGGACACTCCTGCATCTGGAGCAAGAATGATGACGAATCACTGAACGGTAGTTAAAAAATTTCTCCTGCTGTACTCAGAGCCTTCACCGAAAGCATTGTAGAATAATACCTGGCAGCCTTAGTGCAAACAGATTTCCCGCAGGACAATCAGCCGTCTAAGTTGCTTTTCTACGCAAAGAAACATAATGCTCCAGCTGAGCATTCACCCACTGGAAAACCGAGCAAGGCCGTGCAGAAGCTGGGCGCCCGTGACCTTGCGCAGCACGACGCAGGCCCAGCCTGCCACTGCGCCAAAGCCTTCAGAGCCCATTCCTACTGTTTTTGCCCAGCTGCAAAAATGTTTATGCGTGAGCAGATGGCTGCCAGGTGGTTTTCAGACAGGAAGGTACACCCGGGCCGCCTGGCACGGCAGGGACTGGGTGCATGGGCCGATGGTGTCCCTGACAAACGTGCGCTCCCAACGACCCGGCTGTTCTCCCGCCCGTGGGACTGATCGTGCCTGGGACTGCTCTCCTGCAGTTTCTGTTTCAAGGCAGACAGAGGGAAGAGGGCACGTGGAGCTACATCCTACTCCCAGCCTGGTCCTACAAAAGTCAATAAAGAGCAATGCGGCTGAAACACAGCTGTTTTGCTAATGAAAATAGAGGCTTGCAGGCACGGCCGCTGCAGCCCCTTGGAGGAACTGCTCACTTCAGCGAAACAAGCTTTCGGTAATTGAACAGACCTGGGAAACTCGCTCGCGTATAAGGACAGGGAACAAGGGGCCGAGCCGTGTAACAGCGAGCACGGTTCGCTCTGTCCTGTTAAGAAGCCACCCCGTTGGGACCACTCCACTTGTGCCGCATCCATCTGAGCTCCTGCACGAGTGGTTTTTCCTGTGTTTTCTGCTTGAGGTGCAGGAGCTCAGCACTCTGCAGCATGCCCCAGCCCAAAGGCAAGCCCTGCGCGTGACCTCAGCGAGGACGAGCGATTGAGGTTGGAAAGGACAGAGCTGGTTACGAAGACCACCCATGCCTTCAGCACCGCGCGTCCCCACGTTTCCAGCAACCGCATGTTCGCATGCGGCGCCCTGCCTGTGGAAAAGTGAGCCTGTAGGAAGCGTATGAATGATCCTCATCCTCAAGGCTCGGGTCCTAAAAAAAGGGAGGGTTTACTCCACATACTGCTGCGGGATGTAATGTACTTCACGATGTGCCTTTTCTAATCTCTCCTTCTCTCTCCCTCCAATCCTTTCTCATGACCCTCATCTATTGCAAATTCCCTTTTTAAGCTGGAGGGAAAGCACATAAATATCTTCGTGCTGCATAAATAGGTCGTTTTGCGCATAATGCCACAGGAGGCTTTTTTTAAAAACAAGACCTTTAGTGCTGCGATAACGGCCGCCTCATTTACACAAATGAAATCTTCCATACAGCTCAGCACTCATCTGCTCGGCGGCCCCCATGCAAAATCTTTGGCGCGGTGCCCGCTCATCACACGCTGCAGAATTAATATAGAATATTCCATACTTAATAGGAAGCCATTGAGCATCAGGCTTGGAAGTATCTTGCAAATGTAACTGATGCTCAGGTTTTCCTCTCCGCGCCTCCCCGCTAGCACAACCGTTGTCCTCCTTCTACACGAAATCACAGCTACTTTAAATATCAGAGTGCAAAAGGACAACCGTTTGTGTTGGACCGTTTGCCAGCATCTTTGACCATCCTGACTACTCACCTTTTCTTCTCTGTCACTTCTTGCCCCCTGACCTTCGTTTCCTGTTTATTCAGCCCTTGTTCAGGGCCTGAAAAGTGCAGACACCATCAAAATGTACTTTTCATTTACGCTGCACGGAAAAAGGAATAGCATTACAATCTCTACAGTTTTTAAAAGGGCTAATGGAAGATACCGGTGGCCGCATCGGGTCATGGTAAATCTTTAAATCAATCGGGCTCTTCAGGAGGAGTATTTTAACAGCACCACAGTAAAATCTGGAATCAAACATCAGTGATTTTGCTCTAGTGTTTCTATTTATATTTGACCAGCACAAAGACTTCAAACTGATGGACTGAATTCTTCCGCAGTACACAGCAGTGAAAGACTAAGGGGAAATTATGAGAATTTATTATTATCCATTGTGTATTTTCATACTTCTCAGGTCAGGTTGCAATTCTTTAGGACAGACTATTTCGGAGCATTTTCATTTGTTCTGGACAGTGACCGCTGTGCTGCCAGGCATGCAAAACACTGCCAGGCTCTGGTTTGGACCCGACCCTGACCTCCTCAAGCCTTCAGGTAGACTCTGAACCCTACGGCCCGCTCAGCATGGCTCTTACTGAAAGACAGCGCGTTTTGTTTTCCATCCTGAGTTCAGGGGACACAGAAAGCTTCGGTTGTCACTTCCCTGCAATCCAAGAGCAAAATTACAGGTGCTCTTTTCATGCGTATCTCGCAGACTCATTTCTTCTCTCTCCCATCTGTTGTTTGACTTCTTTTCTTTTATTACACGTTAGCAATCAACAACTAACCCATGGTGGGTTTATTCCTGCGCGGGGCTCCAAACATGGCATTTCTTGCCGAGGGACCGTTCCACACTCGTGGCTCCCACTCATGTTTGTTGCTGCAAGAGGGACATCCGTGCCAGTCTAACCCTAGTGCGATTACTAACCCATTAGCAGCTTTACATATTCATCGATTTGCAGAAGTGTTTGGTATCCCCTTAAGCTCCGGAAGCAGTGACAGTGCATTAAAAGCAATGGAGAAAGGAAAGATCTTAGGAAGTGTTATATTTCTTTTTATACTACCTTAGTTAACAAAACGGTAGAGCTCTCCGAGTTTATCTTGGCTAGCCTGTAACAAAGCCTTGGCTTTTATGAATTGTCATACCGCTAAAAGATCCAATTTTTCTATGATATAATAGCCCACGTACAATAACCGAATCTCAAAAGCACAACATGGAGTGAACACTTTGTAATGTACTTAAACACAGTAGCTACCTGATTTTGCTAGCGCTTTATTTCAATTTAGGCCAAGGGACAATTTTGAAAGACTCGTTCCCAAGTACACAATTCAGAAAAATATGAGTTACTGCTCAGAGCAATATTTTGAAGCAGTGCTGCTTGTTGTCTTAGCTGACATTCAACATTGATGACATCCAAAGGTCCAATAAAATTTTTCATGGAAGAATCCCATATTTGTAGAACGTAATACAATTGTTCAGCTGCGGTTCCAGGGCCACTGAGAACTGGAGAATGAGGTCGGTCTTTCTGGGCAGTTTCTTATGTCGCGGGATGTTTTTCACACGTTTTGTTACCTGAGAAATAGCAAACATCGCAGTAGTTACGTATAATACTGACTTTGATCTTTGTTGGTAAGGCAAAATGTAAGGCTGTTTATCGCTAACGAGCTAGGTGCTCATTAGCATGCTCCAACAGGAAACACTGACAGCGATAGGCAAAAGGAAATGCTCAGTGTTGAATCCACACACAGCACATTTCCGCTCCTATCGCCGGCTGCGCAATAGAGCAGAAAAGGAAAGGAGAAAATCCTTGCACATAGCTATTTTAAAACTATGTATCAGAACAAGAAAGAGGAGCATTTATTTGATTATCTACTTTTTCAATAAAGTTCACTTCCAAATAACACTAACGTCTACCTTTCATATTGTGCTTTTCATTCCTAACTCACAAAGCACCCTTCAAAGGAGGCCAGGATCGTTTGACACAAAAACCCAAACGTGAAGTGAAGCCACCTCTCCGGTGTCCCCGAGTAAGACAGCATATAAGTTCTTCGTCATGTTTAGCTTCTTACTCTTTAAATCACTTTTGCTATAATAACCTCACACAAGAATCTTTGGGGTGCATGTTCTCTTATATAAGCTCCTGCAAATGCTCTTTCAAAATCATCGTCTCTTGTATATCCTCATCCATCCTGACCCTGCAATGAGGCTCCGCCTAACGCGAGGTGTTACACAGCAGTGATTTGGGACCATCGCCCGGAAAATGCCCCCGGTCTCACGCACTGGAGAACGAATAGGGTATTTCTTCCCATGTCTGCTTCACTTTGATGCATCTCTTGGTAGTCCATCCTAGTAAAAGACCTGTAATAGGTGCCATGACAGATCTAGAAGGTATTCCTGAAGCAAATAGAACTGCTGAGAGCCTGACAGCTGCAGCCGCTTACAGCTGTGAAAACTGTCTGCGAAATCCCTGCACAAACTCACGGTGCAATTGTTATTGCAGCATTAACTGGGCATTTGGGTTTACCCCTGCACAAACCTGTCCTTTCACGGAGAGACTGACATCCTGGCAAACAACGGAGCCTCACGTACCCTCGGTCCAACCTATTTCCAATGTCCATCACCCCCTTCCTTTTTCAAATAACTACTTACTGGAGAAGTTACGAATGCTTTTTCATCTACACAGCCCAGACACTGAAACTCACACAAAGGTAGCTTTTAAGCTTCGAGGTCACGTTCAAGTTGCTGGTTAAAGGGTCTCTCTGGGCAGTTCTATTATGCAGCAGCTACAGCAATAGGATAACACGATAGAAACCTTTCCTAATAATTGAGCATGAAGTGGGCTTTTTTCGTGGTATCTTCAGTTTTGTACCTTCACTTCAGAGCATGTTTAGAGCTAGCTTCAATACTAGGAAAATTATTAAACACAAAGCTGCTGCCAAACCGCTCGACGAGGGCACGGCCCCTGAACTCGCTTCCCGGGACCGCGCGCGAGGCTCGAATCCTTGCTGCTGCTGCAGCTGCAACTCCCCAACCGCCCACTTCTTTGTTTGATTGTCTTTTCTCACTGAAACATGTGTTTCCCCTTTTGACGGCATTTTAAGCAACAGTTTCCATTGTATGCCCCTCTTGACTGACAGCTCGATGGCAGCCTGTAAATCACTCGGCACGTGTTTTGTGACTGCTTGAAGGAGGGTCTGGCTGCTTCCTAAGCGTAGCTTTGGGGGCAAGGCATTACCACCATTTTAGCACAGGTTTGGGTATAAAAGTACTTGACCACAGTTGATATCATCCGTATTTGAAGCTCAGCATTATCCTGTGCCTCGACATTTTTATCCCAGATCCCAGGACACAATGTCTATCAGCTATGCCTGGCTTTCACCATTTACCTCTCATAGAACGTGACACACATAAAAGCTTAATAATGAATCAAGAATGGGTCAGACTGAAAATACTTGGTATTTGACAGCCCAGGTAAGCATTCAGGCTGCTGGATGTGCAAATTAAGAGAACATCTGGCCCTCCGTCAGCTTTCTTTGCTAACAGCAACGCATTTGCTGCTTTGCCTTTATGTGGTACCATTTTGTCTGTGTCTCTGGCTGTGACGTTTCTACTGTAGCTATAATTACAGGATCCAAGCAGTGCTATATGGAATTCATGTATTCTTTACAGCTGAATTAAATGGCCACCTATAGAGAAATGGAAGTCCGGAAAACGAGGTGTATAACTTTCAGCAGAGTATTACTTACAGCCTCGAAATAGAGCCCTAGAATAGGTATGAGGGGGTCGTTGTGCTTACGCTGCCCTCCTACAAGAGGAAGACATTTCACTTATAACCATAGGTAACTCTGTGCAGCTTTGTTTTCATAAGAATAATTGTGTACTTCAACCAGAGAAACAATCAACCTTGCTGCTGAGGCTGCTGCGCATTAGCACACCACATTTACTTGGGGAAACCTTTTGGCCTGAGCCTTCTAGGGGTGGGTCCGAGTGCTGTGCGCAGTCACCGCGCTGCTTCTGGCTGTTTACAACTTCCCTTGGAGAGATAATCTAACTCTCGTGCATAAACCTTCTCCCCACTGCAGAGGTGGTCCCTCTGGATGTTTTACACTTCAAAAACACCAGCACGGGCCAGATTACGTTTGTCTGTTCTGCTGATATTAACTTTCCTCGCGTTCCACTGAAATGACAAAAAGATTACTTTATATGTACTTACTGCAGGAAAAAAAAGAGAATTTTGGGTGAAAAAGCATAAACTCTATGATCTGATCCATCTTCTCTTTGCTATTTCCAACTACTTAAAGCATAATGTCATACTGAAACGCACACTTGGAGTGCTGCATTCTCCTCTCCTGACAGATTGTTATGGTATTTTCCAAGGTGACCTTCATAAAACACGTTTCTTTTGAAGCTTATATTTCACTTTCAGGTCATAACAGTCTCACACAAACAAGCAAGCCGTCAGTTCCTGCTTTCTAATTAACGGTTCTTGGAGGCTTCTGAGTAGGGGATATAATTAATAGCACTTAAGTCTAGAGTGCAGAGAAATCTATAGCTGATTACTAGGATGTGTATTTACTCAGGGATTATATGCAAACAGCTCCTAAGTGCAGCCGTGAACAGCTCTTGACAATGCTTTCTGGAAAGTCCCCAGTCCACCTTGAGCCTAACTCCAGTGTAAGAGGTTCCCGCAACCGAGGGGTCCTTTCCTGCTGTGCTCCTCTCCCTTGCTCCCATTCCCCATCCCAGAGTCCACAGCATGTTGTATCTTCTATGACCGCACGGTGATTCTGCTTGCCAACAGGCTGCCTACAGTGGTGGAGCATCTATTGCAGAAAATATCTCCGGCCGTGTCTGTGTTATCGCTGTGGCACCCACCCAGGAGATGACCTGCTCTGTGGTCCGTGCTGCGCAGGCACAGCACCTTCTGGGGCAGACGGGCTGTGTTGTCACTGCGCAGCACGTGTCCCAGCTCCACTCTGTGGACCCACTCGGAAGTATAATCATTATTTTGTGGTTTTATTCAGTTTAGAGTACCAGAAATAACGGGAGGGCTTTTCTTGCAGTAAAGCAACCAAAGAAGGGTGCTGCAAGCCATCTTGTCGTACTCGCCAAAAATTAAGGCATGTGATGGGATTGCTCTGGTGCTCACTCTCATGCGTTGCAGCAGGGATTGTCACAGGTGCCGGAGCAAAATCGGGTGCAAGCCAAATTGCCATCTTAAATTCCCTCTGGTCAGCTGCTGCTAACATTGGTAATTTCCCTGCTGAAGTCAATAGAACAGCATCTTTTCACACATACCGAGATCTCGGTGCAGAAGAGGCAGCTGTGAGGCGGGATGAGCGCTCTCAAAGAACAAGATCATCTCCCTTTTACAGTAGGGCAAAAAGAATGAACAAAATTCATAATCTCTGACAAAGTTGCCAAGACTATATTCTCCAGAAGCATTGCCAGACTGGGGATGAATTGAGAATTGACATCAGAAAACCTGATGCACCACTGTGCAACCTGGATTATTTGGAGAGATTTTAAAGTAACTTTTGCATGTTGAGTAACACAAAATATTCATGTGGTTAGGCAATTAAAAGCTATTGAATCTTTGTAACTCAAAAAGCACTAAGCAACAGAATGTCACTGTCAACTCCTTTATGCAAAGGGACGTTTTGACATCGTACTTAAGACNACCGAGATCTCGGTGCAGAAGAGGCAGCTGTGAGGCAGGATGAGCGCTCTCAAAGAACAAGATCATCTCCCTTTTACAGTGGGGCAAAAAGAATGAACAAAATTCATAATCTCTGACAACGTTGCCAAGACTATATTCTCCAGAAGCATTGCCAGACTGGGGATGAATTGAGAATTGACATCAGAAAACCTGATGCACCACTGTGCAACCTGGATTATTTGGAGAGATTTTAAAGTAACTTTTGCATGTTGAGTAACACAAAATATTCATGTGGTTAGGCAATTAAAAGCTATTGAATCTTTGTAACTCAAAAAGCACTAAGCAACAGAATGTCACTGTCAACTCCTTTATGCAAAGGGACGTTTTGACATCGTACTTAAGACTGACTACTTTTCTAATGGCATAAAAGTATTGCTCTGGTTATGCATAAAATAGGAAAACTTCTACTGAAACTTGTGCAGCCTGGTTCTTTCTTCAGAAACAACACCGTAGAGTGAAACTGCCTTTGAAGAGAAGCGTTTTTCATATGCTATCTGAAGGTTAGCAACTCTTTTAATCTTTAGCCTTTTTGCTGGCATGCGTAATTTAAAATGCACAAAACAGACTATCAAAACACTTACCCAGCTATAGATAGTTAGAAAATTGAAAAGGTGCATCTGAAAATAGAAAATCAAGATGCTGCATCAAATCTTGCTCTTTGAGTAAGGACTCTTTCCCTGTGGATCAACCTCAAAGAGCGACCAGTTATCGAACACAGGTGACCGTATGACAGCCAGCACTGAACGACGAATGGCTCCTAAAGAGGTCAAATCTTGGTGCTACTAAGCAAGAGAGTGACTAACTGGGGCAATTATATATTAAAGATCACTTTCACAGGAAGTGTATTTCCTTTTCTTGCTCTCCAGAGCCACGTGAAGTTCCGCTGAACTTGAGCTCTGCAGACACAGCACTGCGAGCGGCCCTGCAGAGCCTGCACACGCTGGGAGTGTTCAAGAAGTGACAAGACCTTCTAATGAGATGGCATACAGTGGCATGGGGACTTGCAGCGAAAGACCAGAAACGTGTGCAAAACACAAATTCACTTAACTGATTTCAGTTTCATCGACTCTAGGCAATTGTACACATGAAGGAATTATTTTAAGACCAGTATTTTCTTAAGGGTGGAAACTTTGCAAGGCTAAAATGGGGTTCATTTATTTAAGCAAGTGGCTGGGTATTTCTGATCACCTGGGAACTGGCGTAGAAGCACTCAGCTGTGGCTACCTGATCAGCCAAGGGGTATTGGCACCAGCAAATATTGCAGGGAAAGAAGGCCGGGCTTCTTGCCTTGTTCAAGTATTTCTCAGGAAAAAGTCACCTGCAAGTCCTTCTTGATCAGATAGTCTATAAATACACATAAAAGGTGCTGCTGTATCTAGTCAAGTCATATAGGACTTGTGACATTTGGTGAAGGACTTGTGATAAACGTAAGGGCTCATTGCCCAGGCTAATCTAGCTGAGCTGGGCTTCTTTGAACAAAGCACTTAAGTAGAAAAATAATGCACAAGGCCTTAAAAATTGCCATTTATTGGCTCCAGAGCGCCCACATTCAGCTTTCTGGCGTTCCCTGTGCCACATGAAAAAACTCAAGTCAAATAGCATCCAGGCAAACATATAAACAGCAAAATAAATCCTTTGTGGGTGGAAAATAAAAATAGCTTGGAAGAAGGATGCATACAACCTTGTTAATTTGCCAGAAGTTTTCAATCTTCATAACTTTAGAAGCAAGGTTAAGAGAACAGATAAAGGTTGAGAAATTCAGAAGGTGCCCAGATATACCTTCATCTCAGGTTCAGAGTCTTAAACCTCAGAAGCAAAACAATGTCAGGGAGAAGAGATTGACAGTGATGCCTTGTGTTGGGAATCAAGGGTCGGAAGGACAGCCTGTACTAGGCAAAATACTCTCAAGATAATGATGCCAGCAAGATTTAATTTACCAGTCTGTTCTAGGAAAGGTAATGACCTTAATATCATGAGGAACTTATCAAGAGGTCATCCATGCAGACACACGCTGATTTATTTTCATAATAAATGGAAATAGAAGTCCAGCCACATGAATTTGGATGCAGGAATGAATTTATACCGTCTATCCAGCTTTGTGCTTAGTATCAGAAGAGCCTAAGAACATTTTATTGATATGTGGGGATTTAATTCCAATCCCTTTGAGAATCTCTGCAGACAAGCATTTCAAATTCATTTCTAACCAGACCAAGCCCCCTCCCCCGCAATGGGGAACAACATCATACTGGAATAGGGATGCGTCATTTTATCCTAATTACTGTTCATTTGCTGCTGTGCCACAGATGAAGTACTACATAATGCTTCTGTTAGTAGACAAGAGTGCTTACATATCCATTACCTAAGGATACGCTCTTTCTGGCTGAGTAATTCATTTTTGAGAAGAACACTTCTGAGAAGGTGAAAAGTGAGTGTCTAAATACAAATCCAGTGGCCACAGTGGAAACTTGACTGTGTTATCCAAACTGTGCTGCTCCAAACCCTGGTGGTCCCTAGGTCCCAGATGCCGAGGACTAGTTTCCTTCACAGATGGCAATTACATGTGTTACACAGCTTTCTCTGCGCCGGTCCATGGAAGCATTGGCACAGTTAATTTGACTGGAGAAGACAAGAGCATGGACATCACGCAGGAAAAAGTGGAAAGGAAAGAGTCCAATGAACTAGCCCAAACGGAGATGACGGAATGGCATGGGAGACGAGAGCTGCCGCTTCAGTGTGGGTAGTTTAGCTCAAGCTTTCTCAATCTGGGCTGCAAGCAGTGAGTTGCAGGCAGAGAGCAGGAATATTTATGGGATTTTGGTTCTTCAGAGGAAAAAATATGACACAGTCAGAAGTGACAGAGAAATGAGAGTGCTGGATGATGGCAAACAACGTATGGGGAGCAGGGGAGGGAGAGCTTTGGGCATCCCTGCTGCAGCATACATCCCAGCGTAACTCATATTGATCTCCGGGGGCCAGTTCATTTCTACTGGAAGAATCTGGCTTCTGGGACTCCAAGTACAAAATGAAAAAGTCTCAATTTCTAGAGCACCGATGTTAGTGTTTGCCAAGCATTTTCTCTTTTGTATTCCTCCCTGTAAATCTTTTTTTTTTTTCCTTTTAGGGACAGTGGAAGATTTAGCAGAACATGTAGTTTTCCAGCAGGCTTAATTTTGAAAGTTTAACTGATCACATGATTTAAGATCTGGCAGATGAGGTTTGCATTTGCTTATCCACTCTATAGTCTGAATTCTGCTGGGATTTTGTATGTAAAGGCGCATACGCCTATCTGGATGTACAGAGACACAGCAGTTTTCAACTTGTCATAGAGGTACCGAGGCTATTTTCTGTTCTGAAAACACAGGGAGGACATGTTAGGTTAGGCATTCCTCTTAAGTAACTGCTGATGATCCTGATTTCCAGATACGTTATTTTTTGTTGTCTGGAAACTAAATGCTCTAGGATGGTGCTGATTTGTTCATGAAGGAGCATGTTATTTCAGCGACTGTTGAGTCCTGCATCCCTTTGGAAACAACACAAACCTAAGAGCTTTCATTACTTTTGTTCCATTCTGCATATTCTCCCTCTGTCCTTTATAAGCCTATGGAGGACTGAACAGAGTTTTGGATGTTGCAGGAGTAAGTTAACATGTAAATCATTACCTTTATTCTTCCTGAAAATACTTCTTCAGAATTGCTGCTTCAGCTGCCATTTCTTCTTCTGTCCTCCACTTGTCAGCGGAATCCTCTTTATCATGTCGTTGCAACTTTTTTGAGGGAGGAAGAAGAAAAAAAAAAGAAGTTTGTTGTTTTTTTCCCCCCCAGTTTTATTGTCAAATTGAGGGCATGCCTGTATGCAACTAATCTAACCATTCCAAGTGTCCACGGGATGGAGGGATCTGGTGATGAAGAGATGAAGGGTGAAGGTTACTGGTTTAGAGTGGTGACAGTAGTTAACTGGCTCTGATGGATTTACGATGATAACGCAAGGTGCCAGAGTGATTGATAGGCAGCGACAGAGTTCACCTTTGTGAGCTGATGGTCAGATACCTTGCGAGTGTTTGATGCAGAGCTGGTAGGTAATAGGATAACAAACACACCCAGGCATTTTGTAATGCCCATTACATCTGCGGACCAAGCTAGGAAGAAGCTGCCTGGACACCTTGTCAGTAATTAATGTAAAATTTTCTCTTTGGCTTTTCCTCTGCCCATGGGGCCACCTTTCCCATCAAAGGCCTATTGTGATAACAAGGCCCTCTTGCAGCTTTTTCCACTGGCAGTTTATACCAGTAGTTTTCAGAAGAGATACATTCCCTCCCTGCATGCAAGTTATTAGTCCTTCCTTGCCCTTGTTGAAAGTGAGACACGTCCCTAGTCTAGAAACAACTTGTTCTTTTAAGCACAACTGTATTGCATTGGTGATTTGGTGGAGAAAAATATCACAAGTCCGTGAAACAGTTAATTTTTGCATCCAGCTTGTATAATATGCCCACGAAAATAAGTTATATCCCACGTGCAGTATTAAGTGTAATTATCTCAGACACGACAATTTCAAACACATCCTTTGCCTCTCCAGAAGAATGGAGAAGCCGATGGTTTTGCTGCTTTCCAGAAGAAGGCAGTTCTATTTTATGGTAAAAATAATGTGCCAGCACTTGAGCAAGTATTTGTACATGTGTCCACTCAAACAATTCCTGCCACTCATCAAGGGAAGCCTACAGGTCATAGAATACCAGGTTGGATAGGGCCTCAAGGATCATCCGGTCCAACCTTTCCTGGCAAAAGCACGGTCTAGGCAGATGGCCCAGCACCCTGTCCAGCTGAATCTTAGGTGTCCAATGTTGGGGAATCCTCCGCTTCCCGGGGAGATTATTCCAATGGCTGATTGTTCTCATCGTGAAGAATTTTCCTCATGTCCAATTTGAATATCCCCCTTGTACCCATTACTTCTCGAACAGACAACACAAACAGTTACAGCAGACACGTTTACATTAATGGCTTAAGTATGAAGATTTCCAGTGCGTCTCTAGGTACAGAGCACAGCACAGGTTGTATTAACAGCATCGGTGCTTCTGAATAAAATTATACTATGAACTTCTTGTTCATGTCGCAATGTCAGAAACTAATGAATTTACACCTTTTATTCCTGGACAAAGATGTACAGAAGATGAAGCAGTGAGAAAACAAAGATGAAGCAATACCCAACCTGCCAAGCAACCTGCATTACTGTATATGGCATGTTTAGCAATAAACCAGGATTGTTAGCATACATCCAAGTCACAAATACTTTTATTTGTGCCGTGTTTCTCCTACTCTGAATTTTGCTGCCAGCAATAGTCCTATGTAGTTTTACATTCTGCAGCACAGATTTCTTCCTGCTCAGCAGATGAAGCTGCATTAGAAAGCTATTTCCTTTCATGCCAATATGATATGGTAGCTGTAGGCAAATTAAGGTGTATTACTGCTCAAGCAGTAGAGGACTAATCATCATTGTTATATTAGCTCCAAGTGTGTTATAAATCCGTCTTGTAATAATGCTATAGTATCATGGGAAATGATTTAAAAGCCAGGAACAGGTACACTGTATGCACTGTCACACGCATCCTTTGAGTCCACGCACCTGCTCTCACCCACTGTATGCACAGATACGGTGTACAGGTACCACAGCTGAGCGGGCAGTGAGAGGGAGTTACGGGAAACAGCATACATCGTCCTGTACTTTCCATGGGCTGCGAATGCTTACACTTCACAAGAGGATGCACCAGGATGAGCCAAGCGGCGGTAAATCAATTGTCTGTCTGAGGCATGAGGTGTTTTTCTTAAAAAGCAATGTTTTGCTCGTTTGACCTAGCAGTAGCAGGAGATACAGCAGGCAACAGCTAGAAGGCGAGGGAGGGAAGCCCCCGTTCCTCAAGGTCTCCTTGCTTTACCTGCAAGAAGTGCTTTTAGTGATGTGATGTGATTTGGCTGCTCTTCTCCCTCGCTATCCCATCTCTGTGCAACCCAGGTGAGGGCTGACTCCAGGAGGAGACTAGTAAAGTGGGGATTTGATTTGTATCTTTTTATTTTTATTTCCCCTATTCAAAGAAACTGAAGCGAACAGTAATAAGGAGGCATATCCTGAAACGGCTGCTGCTGTTGTCTGAATTAAAACTGTGTGAAGTTGGAGACCATGGTGACTTCTCAAAGCTGGCAAAGCAGAGGGTTTATTTTGCTACATAACTGCTAACTTTTAAAAATAATCAATCTTTGACTTCAGGTTAAAACAGATATACGGGGAGCAGCAATGAATTGTGAAACTGGCCTGGAAACGCAGACAACTTCAGCAGCCCTGGCTCCTGGTACACAGCCTGCTGCACCGCACAGCAAGCCCCAGCCTGGCTCGAAAGCGCTCAGCACAGCCTTACCGTGCTTTGCCGCGGCAGGCGTTCACGGGCCTCTCATACTGAAAAGGTGCAGCCACATTTTGTGGACACACTGAGCAGGACGAACAACAGATTGCAGTCTTAAATCACTGCCACAGCCCGTGTATTCATTGTTCAATTGACTTATAGATAAATATTATTTCAGTACAAAATTGCTATGTCTACCCAAACAGGATCCCAGGACTATCCTGTGTTCAAACCTCTCGCTGTGTCAGTCATTTCTGAAGTGCAACAAGCAGTTATCACCTCAATGCCACTTAGTTTCTGACATTATCTAACCAACGCTGTAGAGATTTGGAAAACTGCCTCTGGTTGCTGCCTACTGTTCTCTGCCACCGCCATCCTGCAGCTCCACTACGAACCAAACCGTACAGCTAGCCACTTTGATGAACGATACTTAAATTACGGACAACTTGCTGGAGGATGCTCTGGATGCTAAGCATTGTGCAGGTTCAGGATCAACAGTACCAATAAATAGAGGACAAATGAATTAAGGGCTGCTGCCACCACCTCTAGTTCAGAGATTCTGCATGCCACAAATTGATGGAGGCTGGAGAACACAACGGAAGCACATCTGCGCGCCTGCCTGGTTCTTCACATCTTCTCTAAGCATCTGCTAGTGATCTCCAATGGTGACAAGATATTGGGATCACGGATGGGTTTGGTTTCAGCTAGTTATTTCATGTGTTCTTACATAAGGTACTTTTTAACCGGGTTCAGATCTCCACGTGAGGGCCTCACTATGCAAGAGCTACTTTATTTAAACTTTTTTTTTTTTTTAATAAAAAGAAGCTAAGACAGTCTCCATAGTATTTCAGCTAAGTTGGAAAGCTGCTTTCAGGGAAGAAGAATATACATATTTCAGTATTAAATTGTATTGAATTAGAATTCAAGCGGGAAACAAACGTAACAGTTGATGCTTGTTTCTAAGGGACTGCCGTGCCTCGGAGTGTGCTCATTCACGCACACACGCAAGTCCCAACTGCGCACCTTTACAAACATCTAAAATGCTACTGAAAGTTTGGATTGTACAGGGGAAGCAACGCTCCCCTGCACCCAGAGAACTCTCCAAGGTTCTGCTCAAAGCAAAGGGAAAAAAATACCTCTATTTGCCAGCTATCCATCTGTAAAAACCAGTGATTTCCCCTTGTTTTTTCCCCAGTCAGAAAAAGCTGGAGAACTTGAGCTAACAGCCTTACTCAGATAGAGATATTCAAACACGGACTCGCTTGAAGTGCGTGATGCTTTCTGCACAATTCTACTTCTGCAAGCTCTGAAAACAAACAAACAAACAAAATCTTAAACAGAGCCCCACATCACCTGCCTGACTTGATTTTCTGTGAGAGACAGTCTCCCTGGTGGAGACTGACGGATCCTTTCAAAAACACTTTTGCTGCCTTCTCCATGATTCCTGGAACAGGGCTTTGATATTACCCAAAGGCCTCTAAGCAACACCCGTTGCCCTTCTTGCAATGGACGCTCCTAGAAGAAACCGCTTGCCTTCAGAATGTCTTCCCAAGCAAATGTGTGCGTTTCCAGTTGTGACAAGCACCTGCTATTTCAAATGAGATGAAAACAGCACATGGTGAGGTTACAAGCGTCACTTCTGTACAAAACACTGAAGTAAAGGGGACAGATTTTGCTCAGGGTCTTTCAGGGATGTCCATGGGGTGATGGGGCCACCACCAGGGGCTTCTGCAGAGCTCTGCAGGCACGCTGGGCTCTCTTGACAAGCACACTTTGGTGGGCAATGGAAGACTTCTCATCTCCTAAACAAGAAGGCCAGGTCCCCCATAGACGTGAAGGAGGAGAAGAGTGGAGAAGCACAGCCTGTTCTCAGCGACGTTACCGTAACGTTAACCAAAGTTGGTCAAGTACAGACTAAAATATCCAATTCCTACACCAAGTGAAAGAAAGAAGAACTAGGAAGCTATGATGATTAGAAAAAAGTAAGAAAGAAAGAAAAGATACAAGCTTTGGGTGAGCCCAGCAGGAACAGAGAGAATGAATATCAAACTACAAGGGATGGATCTCCATGGTAGTTTATACCGATAGGAGCTTCATCTTCTAACTCTAACCAACTCCTCCTGTTCCAGGCTGCACCCTGGGGAGGAAGCAGTATTTCTGAGCTTCTGGACAGCAATTCCTCCTGCAGGACATGGCATAGGTGCTCTGCCTACACGCAGCCTTGCACCACTGCAGGCCAGAACGCATGCCAAGGCACAGACAGGGCAGGTGGCAGTCTATGAAACTTTTACTGCAGAGCTCCGAGCTAGTTACCGTTTAACAACTGCTGGTACTTTGCCTGTTTTCATAAGAGAAAGGCGATGTGAAAGCACCACATCAGATAGACAGGGTGTTCTACTGCAAAACTCAGAAAGCCCCAAAATCCCTGAAGCCAAACCCGTTGTTGTGTTACAGAAGTGTCTCAGAAGCGTAAGCATTAACAAAAAGGTAAGCAACCAGATCAGCGTAGCTCAGATAACTCCGGAAGGAGAGTATAGCGTGGGAGAGAACAAACATTTCTTTTAGACAACCTCTATTATGCTAACTTTTTCTTTTAATATTCTGAACAAGCACCGAGATACACATTAGTCAATTCTCTAATCACAGTTGCCCAGCAAATTACACACTGTATCTGTTCAACATCCTTCAAGCACTAAGACTCTTGTTTATAACTTAGTACATCTTCTTGCCTTGCAGTACAAATAGATGCACTATTTCTAAGACATGCCCTTCTTCAAGCAGATCATTACTGATGTCTGACTTCTTGGGCTTCCTGATAAATTATCCTCTTCTTTCACCTCGAGCAGAAAATGCTCTTCCACCAATAATCTATGACTGTCAGTCTTGATTACTTGTAAACAGTGAAGCTCTTTGAATATTTCTGCTTGTGAAAAGTGTTCATTTTCTCACTCACGTCTCCCAGTGTGAGATGCTGGCAGACCTGACAGCTGTGCTTTATGTTATTTTATTAAAGCTGTTAGTGCTGCAGAACGGTCTACATTTTTATCACTGCAATTCTTAAGGGAAACACAAAGTTGTTTTATAGCACATCCATGTTGGGGAACCTCTCCTTCTTACCCTTTGCAGAGGAGCCCAGAATTCTCAATGCAGCAGACTATAGGGCACCTGATTCTAGCACTGGCTGTTGCTTGAAGTAACATCTGTATTATGGTTTGGTTTACTTATGCCATAGCACCAGCAGAAAAGCAACCTGTGTTAGAGCACTAGCCAAAATTACTGGGAAAAAAGAGCTTTTACAGTAGTTAGCACTATTCTCACTCTCCATGAATATTTACTGTTGATAGTTAAGTTTACAACCTCCAAAGCGTTTAGCTAAAAGAAAAATCATAGTGACGGAGACTAATTATGCTAAACTGCTGCTACACAACAAAACTCAGCTGCCTTGGTGATTATAAGATATAATGTTATGAAAATCAGCAGCTAACAAAAAACCCCCCAAAAACCAAAAACCCAACCCAAAACAAATTCCTACCAGCAGTTTGCATCAGCCATTAGGTATTACCCAGCTGGTAATACTCAGTACTTACTTTCCTTTCACCTCTCTCTATATTTAGCTTATATCCTCATACTAAGAACTTCATTTCCACCCCTCCCCATAACGTAATTAAACATAAACATTTACTGCTATCACGTGTACCTCCTGCTATGCTCTACCCTTTCCTCACCCTCCGCTGTCTTACTAAAGGGAGAGTGAACTTTTAGGTGGGCAGCCTCCTCTGCCACTCCACACCTCCTGTCTCCATCCCATTTGCCTTTAGTGGTTCGAGCCTTGAACTGACAAGCAATGTAAAATGAAAGACTAACGGATGCAGCAGCAGTTTCACAAAGCTGCTTCTCATGGATGCTGCAATTACGCGGCCCTAAATCCTGTTTCACCTACCTGGGGTACCCACTGCAGGAGCTCCCACAGCCCCAGGCATGCCCCTGCTGGGTACTCCTCCTGCAACTGCTCTGGGCAGGGCCCCAGAAAAAAGCAAAACCACAGGCAGAAAACAAGCGTGGTACAGTCATAGAATCATAGAATGGTAGGGGTTGGAAGGGACCTCTAGAGATCATCTAGTCCAACCCCCCTGCTAAAGCAGGTTAGCCTAGAGCAGGTTGCACA
Source organism: Steatornis caripensis (assembly GCA_013398225.1). Classification (NCBI taxonomy): domain Eukaryota; kingdom Metazoa; phylum Chordata; class Aves; order Caprimulgiformes; family Steatornithidae; genus Steatornis; species Steatornis caripensis. The sequence continues at coordinate 106,622 of VZSC01004245.1, forward strand.
GGAATGCATCCAGGCGGGTTTTGAATATCTCCAGAGAAGGAGACTCCACAACCTC